>JARTUT010001322.1:600000-820362 GCA_030674115.1 Micraspis discolor | reverse complement strand
ATGAAACGCCAACCCCAGGATTATCTTGGATAATATCTACCACATCTCTATTTACTATTGAATCTTCTGTTGTTTGTTCAGGATCTTGAGCTTCTGTATTTAACGACGTAAAAAACTGGTCAATTTGGGTATTTTAGCTATAGTTTCTTCAGATTTTTGACTCGTTCTGCTCGCACTTTCCTTTTCTGAGAGCCACTAGGCAAAGCTCGAGGAGTTTTGTGACGATCACCTATGATTCCACTATGAAACAGATATGAAGAACATGGTTAGTAATCAAATAATTAACAGAAGCTGAACCAAAAACACGCATGACATGGTAAATAATAAATCATAACCCCTCCGCAACTGTCTTTTATAGAATAGAATAGAATAGAATATACCTTTATTTCCCAAATCAGTGATAATAATAAAATTACAAAGAAAAGGAAACAAGTCAAATTAAACTAAATGATTAGGAAATAATAACAACAAAGGCACAATATCTCATGATTCGAAACTTAACATAATAATGTATTACAATAATCCCTGAATTCTGTAAGGGCTCACATTCAACTATAATCGCAAAGATTGATTTTTTGAAAATTTTGAGATCATTCGTTATCCTTGCCGTTTTCGGCAAGTAATTGAATAGCCTTATGCTCATATATAAGGTTTTTTCCTCAGTCACTGAGTATTTGTGTATAGGAAAAAAGTACTCATTCATCCTACGAGTGGAGTTAGTATTCTTAAGGTGGTTAAAATATGGTTTGTTTTTATGGAAAAACAATAACACCCTATATATGTACAAACCAATCATCGTAAGAATGTTATTCCTCTTGAATACTCCCCGACAAGACTCCCTGAATTTCATCCTGAACATTGTTCTTAGAGCCAACTTCTGAGTAACAAATACCTGCTTTGCTGACATACTTCTCCCCAAAAAATAATTCCATATGACATAATCGATTGGAAATTGGCAAAATAAACAAGCATTAAGGTCTTTTCGTCAAGTTGGTTTCTTAAAGCTCTCAACATAAATATAACTGAACTCAACTTTCCCGATAGCATTTCACAGTGTGTTGACCAATTCAAGTGTCTATCAATATATATTCCTAATAGTTTCGTCTCCACGCTTGTTTGGACTGTACTAGAATTGAATGAGATGTTTTCCGGTGGTGATAGTTTTGACCGACTGTTTGTGAAGAATAAAATGTTTGTCTTGTCCCTATTGAGGACCAAGCTGTTTCTGGCGCACCATCCCTCAACCCTTAACATCAACTCAACCAAATTGATCACGACTTCATTCATATCTTTAGCTGTTACCATAATATTTGCGTCGTCCACATAAATATATGTTTCCATATTTGACTCAAATTTGGGATCCACTTCGTTTGTATATAGCGGTTCAATTGCTTCTGTTGGCTCGAAAATATCGGGTAGGTCGTCAATATATACCAGAAAAAGAATTGGTCCCATCAAGGTACCCTGCGGTACACCATTAACAATGGTTCCCTCAGAGGATATGTTGTATACATTTTCATCATTCAAGATCACAACCTGTTTTCTGTCACTAAGATAACTCTCAAATAGTTTGAGTGGTATGCCCCTTATTCCATGCTTTTCGAGCTTCGAGATCAATATTTTATGGTTGACGGAATCGAAAGCTTTCGAGAGGTCCACGAAAAGTCCTGCCGGCACATGGCCCCCCTCAATGGAATGTGTGATGTCACGTAGAAACTCAAAGAGTGCAGTTTCCGTACCCTTGCCTTGAATAAAACCATGTTGTCTTCCGGACAGTACTTTGAATTTCTTGAAGAAGCTCATCACACGAGTCACTAGAACCTTCTCGAAGATTTTAGCGAACGATGTAATGAGACTTATTGGCCTGTAATTTGATAGTTCTTGAAGATTCCCTTTTTTGTGACACGGCCTTACTATCGATTTCTTCAAGTCGTCAGGAAAAATCCCAGATCTGAATGCATTATTCATTACATAACATAATGGTTGGATTATATGTAGGATGTGTCGCTTTATGACTGTAATAGGGACTTCATCATACCCGCAGGATTTTTTGTTATTCATACCCTTTACTGTACGTATAATCTCTGTCTCTGGTACTTCAAATAAACAAAAGGAATTTGTTATTCGAGGTTTATCGTGGATACTATCACTTTGGCCGGTATTAGAACTATCATGTAAACTATTTGTCATGTTAATGAAAAAATTATTGAACTTATCCGCTAGTTGAACTTTACTTAAACTCTTGTCAATATTTGTTACATCTACAGATTTTCTGCTTTTGTTTGTGATCTCCCTGACTATATTCCAGGCGGTTTTGGACTTATTTTCGGAATTTTTTATGCGAGAAGAATTTGAGAGTTTTCTATCAAAATTGATTGATGAATCATAAGTGTGTTTTACTAATCTATATATATAGGAATAATATTGTTCAGAAATTAGCTGGATCCTCTTGGGGTGCTGATGCTTCCACTCTTCGTACAGCATCTCTAGCCCTAGTCTTTTCTGCAGCTGAGTATTGTTGCTCTGTTTGGTTTAATAGTGCACATACACAAAAAATAGATGCACAATTGAATACATCCATGAGAATAATTACTGGCACCATAAGATCTACACCGGTTCATTGGTTACCAGTATTGTCTAATATTGTCCCTCCCCATATTCGCAGACAGACTGCAGCTCTGAATTCTTGGAATAAATATCATTCTTTTCCCAATTTATTCCCAATTATTTCATATTTTCCACAAAATAGAATTCCCAGATTGAAGTCACGTAAACCATTATGGCATAATACGTTCTTCAATATGAACATAAGTGATAAAGAATTATGGAAGACTGAGTGGAACTCTTACGAAATGTTCAATAAATATCTCGTTTCTGATCCTTCTGAAAAAGTTCCTGGTTTTGATCTTCCAAGAAAAAATTTGACAGTTCTTAATCGTTTGAGAACAGGTCATGGTCGTACCAATGGCATGCTATTTAAATGGAACTCAGTTCCTAGTGCAAGTTGTGAATGTGGAGAAGCAGAAGAAACAATACCTCATCTCATCGATAGTTGTCCCATATATAAATTTCAAGATGGTTTTAGGGCTATTCATGATGTTTCCAACTCTTTCTTGGAATGGGTTATAAATTTCAAACGAATATGATAGGTATTTTTGTTATTCAGTTCTTTTTTCTGCTTTTGTCTTTTTATTTCCAGATTCAATGTGAACACCTTGAAGAAGTCTCTGTCTCCACCAATAGAAGATCACTCTTGAAGAAAGAAGTCCCTGAAATATATTTCAGCTTATTTTTGTATTTTCACTCTTAGACGGGGAGCCAGGGTTTTTTTCACAGGGGTTTTTTCCCTAGGCTTTTATGTCATACGCCGAATTGTATGACACCCCGTCACTAATCCCTGATCTATATGCTTTATTGTTTGCTAATTAAATATTGTCAGCCAAAAGTTCAAAAGAATATATATATATACTAATCTATATTTTTGAGCTAACTCAGGTTTATATTTTGATAATACAAACAGTACATCCAATTCATCTCTCAAAGAGAGTGTTCTTGCAGACAGCCTATTTCCTCTGTTCTTCGAGAAATTGACAGATTTAAGCGGAAATGACGAATGGAGAACATCAATGAACCTCTCTGAGAAGAATCTCCACATTTCGTTGATATCTTCTTGAGGTATCTTATATAGTTCAGACCAATCTACATCTAAAATAAGTTTCTCGAAAATTTGATGATTTTTCTCACTGAAAGACCTTATAATCCTTTTCCTATCTGGTTCACTAATATAAGATTCTGAGACAAAGGTAAATTTCTGTCCAGAGTGGTCAGATAAATGTTCCTCAATAATCAAAGCATTTCCCTCAACATTTGTTATAATATTATCTAAGCAGGATGTTTTCCTAGTTGGTTTGAGGTGAGTAACATTCAAGTCATATGTCTTTAAAATTGACAAAAAAGTTTTAGATTCCTGTGAAACCGACAAGAGATCAATGTTGAAGTCACCTGCAACCAGGAACCTTTCATTATGACATCTTTCAAGTATCAATGTTAATTTCTCAAAGAAAATTTCAACATCACTCAGAGGCAAAGTATTTGGGCGGTATATACATATTATTAAAAATCTTTCAGCATTTAGTACAATTTGACAAGCACAACATTCTGAAAGAACCACCTACATTTAAATGTTTGAAGTCCTGCATGTCACTAGATTGCATCCCCTTTCTCAAAAAAAAATAGCACATCCCCATGTCGGCCACTTTCCCTGCAGTGAGATGAAACAAGATTGTAACCGGACGGTGTGTACATCAGTAATTCCTCTTGTGATCTCCAATGTTCAGTTATACATAGAATATCTATGTTGTGGTTGGAAAGTACATTCTGTAACTTTAAGAAGGATGTTGTTATTGCTTGGATGTTTTGATGTAGTAAACACATCCTTTTTCTTTTGTTTGTTACTTCATTATTGTGTTGACCTGAGTTGGGCCCCTCCGAAAAAATTCTTGAAATTGAATTCCCTCAGTAGAACGCCACTGGGCCATGATTCTGGTTTTATCAGTTCGGAAAATAGATGTTCAGAAGGAATACCAACACTAAAAGCAGAATTACTGCCCTTCGTGGGGAGTTTTTTCACTTCGAAACCCTTGTTACCTGTAGAATCTTCAAGGAAATCCACTATATCTCGTTCAGAAACATCACTTCCATATATTCTCCCGACATACAACCATTTTTTCCTTGAGGCACCTTTGATTTTAGATTCAGGTGCTACTTGTTTAGTTCCTGTGCATATCATGGATTGTTGTTTTATATTCCTTTTCACAACAGTGGTCCATTGGAAGTCATTTGGTTGACCATTATTGGTAATTGGATTTTGTACGTTTGTCATGATTTCTTGTTCAATATTTCCATTAATTTTATTTGTATTTTTTGAGTTTGTTTCCTGCCTCAAACCACGTGAATTTCGCTCTGTTTGCCGATCTCCTCCAAGTTCTTATTTTTGTTCGTGTTTTGTTTTTGTTTACGCTTCAATTCTCTGTCATTTCTGGAATCCTGGGTTTTATCATTTACGCAGGCCTGATAAGCGCTCGCAAGCGATTGCGTCTGTTCTGTGGTGTTGCCAGATCTACTGTTTATTCCTTCATTTGGAGTCTGAATGATATTTTTTCGTAGCATATCTTCAATTTATCTTCTAGGACAAGTATTTTTTCCTTCAGTAATGACGAATTTTCTTCTAGTATCTTGTTCTTGGATTGCAGTTCCTGAATTATATAGCGTAGGAGTGATGTCTCGGATTCTTCCTCTTTGAAGGTTAGGTTCCCTGAATCCTGCATCTCATGTGCACAGGCCGAGGTTTTGGAGCTCACAGCCTGTCGAAAACATGAAACATGAAAAGATCCCAAACATTTCTTGCACTGGACACTTTTCACAACAGTTCTATTACACGAACTACAGGTTTTATCGACATTTTTACCGGAGTCATTATCTAGTGCTGTATCACCATCCATGTTGCCGTATATTCTTGTTCTTTGCATATAGCCAAAAAATATTCATTTACCACAATATAATTATTACCTATTTATTTTCAACAGAAAATACTAATTCATTTTATTGAAAGTGACTGATCTAGATGAAATTTAATTCGAAGGTCCTCAACTCATGTTAATTTTCAAACTTAATAGGTAGGTACGAAAATTTCTATTCTGAATAATGTTTTTCCTAATTTATAGTACACTTCATTGTGAATCACTATTAATATTACATCCTATAAATGTCGGTTTTAATTAAAAGAACGCAGAACAAGAACATTATTTGTCGATCTTTTAGTGTAAACGAAAACAAAATATCAGCGAGCAAAAACGAGAACTAGGAACTAGAATTCCAGCTCAAGATAGATTGAGCATTCTCAGAATATTCCAAGAACGTAGATAGAACAGCAGAAGAATGATCTCCGGTTCGATCCTCGTCTATTCACACTAGGAGAATTTGATAGAATGGGGATAGAATGAGCATTCGCTCCTCTGATGTAAATCGGCCTTTATCTTTAATATGATTCTATATTCTATCGAAACTAGGATAGATATCTAAGGATAGCAATTTTCAAATAATTTATTTGAGCTTGGAGGCAATGTGTCACTTTCGTCAGCCAAAATAGTGATGACATTCACATTTTCGCTATCACCATGTTGAAAAAGACACTGTTTGTTGTGGATTACGAGATAAAGTTGAAAATACTCACGTCTGGTCTGACCGTAGAAATTCGATAGAATTTACTTCATTTGCACAATGTTCGCAAGTTCTTAGCTCCTTAGACGCAGGTGAATGTATAAAACTTCGGGATTCCCTGCTACAAACTCTTCACTTATCAGTTATCACTTCACTCGGACACGCGTATTATGCCTAACGCTTCCCTTACGTAAAATTGAACAGTGGGCCGCCATACGCCTGCCTGAGCGTGAGCGCTTGCGCGGCACGTTTAATTCGTTTACGTTCACTCATCGAATACCACAACAGAAATTATTGTCCAGTAGAAGACTTTCTTCTTTTTTTTCATCATGATTTAATTACATTATAAAAAATATTGAAGGAAAATTTTTTTACTAGTGTTTCTTAGTTGAAATTTAAAATTTTTCCGAATTTTCTTGAGTGGGGGCTCCTTTTTGTGGGGGCCCCTATTTTGTGGAGGCCCCCGGGCAGTTGCCCCTGTTGCCCCCCCCTAAATCCGGCCCTGTCAACACCAACGTTGAGAATAGATACTATGAAATCTCATCGTCCCGTTGTGGGTACCATGAGGACATGTTCACTGGTGGCGGTCCCCAAGAAGCGTCTTGCATTCATCCACGTTTCTAGATTGAGCCCAACAACAAACCCCCAAGATCTGGAGAAATATGTTGGCGCAAGTATACCGAGTGTCTCTTGTGAGAAGTTGACCTCCAGAAGACCTGAGATTTATTCCTCCTTCAAAGTAATCATACCATTTGAATCTTTGGATCAGGCTATGAACCCATCTTTCTGGCCTGAAGGTACTGCTGTCAAGCGTTTTTTTGTGAAGCGTCGTCAGAACGCCACTCTCACCTAGGTCCAGCTGCGCAGTCATCGCATGATATTTTACCTCAAATATCTGTTATCAATACTGAGAGAAATCTTTAGATCATTCAGCTCAATGTACAGTCGATGTCGAACAAAATGAATATACTTTCACTTTTAATCTCTGAAAGATCACCAGACCTTATTTGTATAGTTGAACACTGGTGTGATCCTGATGAAATAGCAACCATGGCGATCCCTGGATATATGTTGGTATCGTACTTCTGCAGACCTTTGCGCAAGCATGGCGGGACTGCGTCGGTCTCCGTATTTGTGACTTGAAGATATCGGATGTGTCACTGGAGTTGGAATGTGAATTCTGTGCGGTGAGGTGTGTTATCGGTGGTGTCAAGTTCGGAGTCGTCTGTGTCTATAGGCCGCCCTCGGGGATATACAAGTGTTCTTGGACAGGACTTCGCATATACTGCAGCAGTGCCAATCAGCCGTGGATCACATCTTTCTTTGTGACGATGTAAATATAGATTTTTTGAGAACTAGTTGCAAGAAACGATCCTTGTTCATTGATTTACTTGACTGTTTCAATTTAAATGTCACAAATTTTGAGCCTACCAGAATATTCATTGACAGAAATGGCCGTAGATCAGCCACAAAGGTCGATTATATACTTACAAATGCAGTTACCAAAAATTGTGCAACGTCTAATTTTGAAGCTCATATCAATGATCACAGGGCACTGTATCTGAGTTTTGCCTTCTGTAGTATTTCTCGAGAGTCAGGAACAAAGAGTAGAATTAATAAATTATGTAGGTCTGTTTAAGCTAACAATCTATATGAACTCAGCTTATTTATGTCTCGAACTTCTTTTGAACCGGTTTACTTGTGCTCTGACATAGACTCTGCGTATGATTCCCTCTTGGAAATAATTAATTACTGTTTCGATATCTGTTGCCCATTGAAGTATCGAAGTATCTCAAACCGTCCTAATTCAGGCTAGATAACATCAGAAGTTAGAATTGCTGGCCAAAACCTGAAAAATCTGCACTGGCTCTATGCTAACCTGCGTAGTCAACATTCGTTCGAAATTTACAGGGAAGCTAAAAATGAATACAGACAGCTGTTGAAATTTGCTAAGCTGAATTTCCATACAAAATTGTTATATACATCTGATAACCCGAGCAAAACAGCTTGGAATATAGTTAAACGGGAGACTACCCAGGAACCAAAAAATGCGGGAGTGAATATGACGCTGAATATTGCTGGTATCCAAATCTCTGATCCTCTAATCATAGCTGAGACTTTTGCTGGCCATTTCTCATCCCTAGCAGGCAGAGGTGCTGCTGATCCATATGGTAACGTCATATCCTTTTCATGTACAACAGCCCTCATGCAAGAGCATACATTCTTCTTTCATCCGGTGAGTCAGTGGGAGGTCTTGGATACAATCTGGTCACTTAAAAACAAAAAGAGTGTTGGAGTTGACTTTGTTTCGGTCAGAATGCTGAAGGCGATTTCGGAGCATATGGCGGCACCTCTTTCTTGGTTGATTAATCTTTCGGTCTCCTCAGGTATTTTTCCTAGGTCCTTAAAACATTCCTTGGTGCTCCCTGTTCACAAAAAAAATAATGTTGAAGATCTATGCAATTATAGACCGATCTCCATTCTGAGTGTTTTTTCAAAGGTTGTGGAAAGAATAGTACTGAATCGCATGTGTGGTTTTCTGAATAAGTATAATCTATTTACCGGTAGCCAGCATGGATTCAGGGAACGAAGATCGACTCAGTCAGCTGCCATTGAGTTTTTTTGAGAGCGTCTATCTATCTCTCGACAAAGGTCTCCATGTAGCAGGTTTGTTTTTTGACCTCTCAAGAGCCTTTGACAGTATTACACCCAGGTTTATTCTCGATAAACTTTATAGTCTGGGCTTCAGAGGTGTATTTCTGGAATGGATATGCAGCTTCATCACTGGGCGTACCATGTCTGTGAGGGTGGGCAGCCAGTGGTCTGACAAACATACTTGCGAGCTTGGGAGTTCCTCAGAGCTCTATATTGGGACCACTGCTTTTCATCATGTTCATTAATGATCTACCTGAACATCTAGTTGCGATCTCAATGAAGTTGATAATTTTTGTTGATGATACTTCTATTGCTGTCTCTGCCGCTGACTTGAAAGAACTCAAGGAAGTTTCAATATCCCTAATTGATCCATTCGAGAACTGGTGCAGATAAAATGCACTAATCATGAACGTTGATAAGACCGAGTGCGTTCGATTTCAACTGAGAAGTGATACTGACAGCACCTTTGAGGTGTGTCACAATGATGTCCCCTTAAAAGCTGAAGAGGTGATTAGGTTCCTGGGTATCTATGTTGACAGAAATTTGAGGTGGTGCAATCATGTCGAGAAGACATGTAAAAAGCTTAGCTCGTCATTTTACGTTATATTCCGTCTAAAGAATTCACTTCCACCTGAAGCCTTATTGAATATCTATTATGGCTTGGTATATAGCCATATTTGTTATTGCATTTTGATCTGGGGTGACTCTGTTGATTCAGACAGAGTCCTGGTGTCGCAGAAGCGTATCTTGCGTATGATTTTTGGCATAAACCCACGCACTTCCTGTCGACCAATTTTTAAACAAAAAAAAATTTAGAAAGCACTGACGTGAGGTCAGATTGCTTTGGCGCTCTTGTTGAGCTACTTGCTAGTAAATATTCAAACCTTAACAAATCTATAAGCTCTCTGATCGGGTGAACAATAGTCTTTTTCCGTACTATGGGACAATGTGATGCAAATATGAAAGCCTAATGAATAAACAAACCTTTATCTCAATTTGAAAATAACTACTCATAATTTTCACCAAATTTTGTTCTATGCTTCTCCTAAAACTTACGTCATTGCTTTTCTGAGTTTTGACGCCATCAAATTCTTTCTTTATGATAAAAAATTTTTGATTAATATTACGTCTGTGCTTTTCTGAATTTTGACAACGTCATCGACATCGAATTCTACCTCTATGAATTCTACGAAAATTTTGATTGATATTACGCCAACTGACACTGATAACTAGGTCCGCAAGTTGTCAAACGAATATCGATCTGTGATGGCGAATCTTTCAATGACAAAGCTCGGACTTCATGACATCTCTATTTTTCTCTTGAGTAAATGAAAAAAATTATCATATCTTCAGAAGGGGAAAGCTACGACAATGAAATTTGAGGATGTGTAAGATATCGGTAACCTCAATATATATACGGATTTTTATTTAAATCTAAATGAAGTCCTAGGAGATATGGAGTATTGAAATTTTTTTTTGTGAATTTTTAAAAAATTTCTAGCATGACGATTTCTGCGAAATTTTGCAAGCCGTTTCTGTTTCAGCCTCCCTCAATAACATTCCAAGTATCAACTCGATCGGATGGATATTCTAGTAGTTATTGAGTGTTACTGCAACTCAGTGTTATTGGTTGCATTCATTTATTTTCTATTCCAAAATGCTTGTTCGTTTCGTGCGGCCCACGTATGTTCATTTCTTTCTCTATGAACGCGTGGCATATGTTGGAGCATATGACCTGTGCCAGAAGAAAGAAGTACGAAGTAGTAATTCGAATACACACGTCGACGCTCGTTCGATGCAGTGCAAGACTTTTCTTCGTTTCTTCGCAATTTTTCTCGTTAATTTCTACAATTTAGAACTCTGGTGAAAAAGTGACTGTTCTGGCTCGTGAGTGACACGTTCAGCCGTGCTGTAAAACCAGGTAGGCAATCGTCGATACTCCAACATTTCGTATTCAGTCATTTTTCCTCACCGGAATTTCATTATTAATTTCTCTTTCTTTTTCATTTGATTTCAAAGGCCGTGTCGTGCCATTTTGGTCCCTCTTGAGCCGCATATTTTCGAACCGCGTTTTCAAAATTATTGCGATCAAGCATTTTGGAATTTTTTCATTTCGTTTTTTTCATTTGCATTTATTTCATTCGGTCAATGTTCATCTAACCTCAAAAACTTGACAAGATATCGAACACATTCATAAATTCTTTAATTGCTGATATTTCTGCGCATGTTGAGAATTTGGCTTTCATTTTCGGAACATAGACAACTCTTCGTTTGTTTTTCTCATCTATGCTCATAACCTTGATTCAAAACATAAACAAAGATTGACATTCTTGTTTTTGTTTATTTACATTTCATTATTTTTATTTGTTTATTTTCAACTCGATTTTCAATTTAATAGATTCAATCTTAATTATTTGCTTTATTAATTAATTTAGTTCTTTTCAATCGGTTAGTCTATTTACTCTTTTTTTCGAAATTACTCAAAACAAAATTCATATTGTTTTCTGCAGTATACCTTGAATAATAATAATGGCGACAAAATTGAAACAACTCAAAGCTCGTCGTCAAATTGTTATTGATGATCTCGAGGAAATTCTCAATTTAGCACAATTCGCTGTCACTGATGAAAGATTACACGTAAGATTCAAATTAAGATGTGAAATACTTGACGATATTCCCGTGGACTTTCAAAATCTACATACGTCAATTGTCTCTATGATAGTATCTTCCGAAGAATCCGAATTGAACACTGAGAAGGTTATTCGAACAGCCTTTATGGATAATTATTACACCATCAGAACAACTTATGTTAATTTATTTCCTGCAGTAAACATTCCAGTAAAAACCAAGACAGTTGCTCTATTAGTTCGCCAAATGTTAAACTTCCAAAGATAGTATTGCCCATTTTCAATGGGAATTATAAAGAGTGGCCTACTTTTTTTCGATATGTTCCAAAGTTTGGTACATGAAAATTCTAACTTGAGTCAAATAGAAAAGTTTCAATACCTCCTTAGTTCACTTTCTTCTCATGCTTTAAATTTAGTTAAAGGATTTCCATTGACTGCTGAAAATTATGAAAGCGCTTTTCAGACATTGGCGGAAAGATATCAAAATAAAAGACTTCTCGCTAATACGTGTTGGAAGGAAATCTGTAATGTTCCAAAGCTACAGGGTGATTCAGCTAAAGACCTTAGGCGAATTCTAGAAGTTTTTGCGGAAAACTTATCGGTATTAAGGAATTTAGGTTTACTCGTTGACCAGTGGGACTTTGTTTTATTTCACATTCTCATTCAGAAATTAGATTCAGCAACGATCAAACGTTTTGAATTACAAGAATGTTCAACAGATATTCCGTCGTTTGTCAATTTGCGAAATTTCCTGACAAATCAGTGTATAGCCTTGGAGGCAGTAGCTCTTTCTCTTCCGTCGAAAACTCATTCAGTTTCGAATTCTCAAGTTTTGAAATCTAGTTCTCTCTCAACGAATAAAAGAAATTCGACTCTTCTCGTTCAAACGGAAACTGAATCATTCAAGAAACGTTTAACCTGTAATTATTGCAAGTTAGCTCATAATATTTACAAATGTCCATCATTTTGGAACAAACTGTTAAAGATCGGTTCAAGACTGTGAAGAACAAAATTGGTGTATCAATTGCCTCCATTCTGGACATAAGATTAACAATTGTTCTTCAAAGTCAAATTGTCGTGTTTGCTACGGAAGGCATCATACCCTGTTGCACATGCGCAATAATGCGGATAATGATTCTTCATCAGAGACGTTTCATTTCAATGCTGCAAATTCATCGGATTCAGGCTCAGCTCAAGTTTTAACCAATGTTTCTTCAAATTCTACCGTTCTCTTGGCAACCGCTGAGGTCGAAATTCGTGATGCTTGGGGTAGATATCAGAAGGTCCGAGTTCTGTTAGATGGAGGCTCTCAAATAAATATTATAACTCAATCGTGTGTAAATAGATTAGGCTTGAAAATTTGTGAAGCTTCATTTTCGATAAATGGAATTTGTGAAAGCTCATCTTCTGCTAATTGCAGCACTGAATGTACTATTCGTCCATCAGGTCAAATAAATCCATCATTTACATTCGATGCCGTCGTGATTCCGAAGATTTGTGCGGAAATGCCGAGTTCTTTCGTAAATTATTCGTTTTGGAATTGTGTCCATAACAAGAAGTTAGCAGATCCGAACTTTTCCATTCCGAAATCAATAGACCTTCTCCTCGGAGCGGATATATTCTCTTTAATAATTCGATCGGGTCGTATCGAGGGTAACGGTTTAGAACCAACAGCACTTGAGACAGTGTTTGGTTGGGTTTTCATGGGAAAGATTCAATCACCTAACATATCAGTTAACAATTTTCATTTGTCATTGTCCGAATCAGGTTTAAACTCCTCGTTGAAAAGATTTTGGGAACTTGAAGAAGTTTCAGAGAATGTCATTGTATCCCCAGAAGATCAATTTTGTGAGAACTTATACGCTCAGAACTATTCTAGAAATACATCTGGACGGTACACTGTGGCATTACCATTTAAACCTGATCAGTCAACACTTTCATTCGGTGACACATATTCTCTCGCACTACGTCGTGTTTTATCCCTTGAAAGTAAACTTATTAAAAACCAGAAGATATACAAGGAATACTCTACTTTCATGAAGGAATATTTAGAAAAAGATCATATGTCATTAATTTCTACGAGTTCGGATTGTGAAAATACTTTTTATATCCCTCACCATTGTATAATCAAACCAAACAGTCCATCCACAAAGTTGAGGGTTGTTTTCAATGCGTCAGCTCATGTACCCGGTCATTTATCTTTAAATGATGCTCTATTGATAGGTCCTAAATTGCAGGAGGATATTGTTGTCGTTTTGATGAACTTTCGTGTTCATCGGTTCGTTTTCACAGTTGGTGTCAAGCAAATGTATCGTCGAATATTAGTCAAAATTCTCGGTTTGAGGTGGTTTCCTTCGTCGGACGAATTTTCTTATTTTGCGGAAACTACTGTGCAGGTATGTACCAAACGTACCATACTTTCCGAACTTTCTCGAATTTTCGACCCTTTGGGGTTCCTTTCTCCATTTACTTTTCTTGCTAAACATTTGATCCAGCATCTTTGGACATTAGGTTTGCAATGGGATGATACACTTCCAGACGATGTCAGCCGTCGCTGGAATCAGTGTAAATCCGAATTAACCAAATTGGGTAAATTGGAGATACCTCGAAACTTGCATCGAAACCATTTTATCGTTGCGAACTTCATGGTTTCGGAGATTTCAGGTTTTTCAATTTTGACGGCTCTATTGACACCTCTTTCGTATGTGGTAGATCAAAGGTCTCCCCAGTGAGGAGGGTTTCACTTCCACGACTGGAATTGTGTGCTTGTCTCTTATTATCAAAACTCATTAATGTGGTTTCCTCTGTTTACCAATCAGCCTTTACAATAGATGACATTTTTGCTTGGTCTGATTCAATGGTAGCTCTAACATGGATTAAGTCTTCTCCTCATCGATGGAAGACATTTGTAAGCAATCGTACAACTCAAATTCAGGACTTAGTTTCAACAGAGAATTGGTATCATGTTCAATCGAAAGACAATCCAGCTGATTGTGCTTCACGCGGCTTAACGCCAACCGAACTGTTGAACTGCTCTTTGTGGTGGACAGGCCCTGACTGGCTTCTGTTCCAAACATCTCACCTTCGCAAATGATGAAATAGAGAATTCTCTTCATCTTGTACAAACAGAAGAGCGTCACCTCTCTTTGTCAACTTTCATTTCTCTATCGTTTGTTGATGATTTGCTCTCCAGGTATTCATCCCTGTCCAAGGTTCAAAGGGTGGTAGCTTACATTTTCAGATTCGTTAACTTCATAAAAACTCTAAAGCTCCTAGGATATATAGATTTTCCGCAGTTCATCTCAAAGATGCACTTTTTTCATCATAAAACAGGTTCAACGGGTTGTGTTCAAGGAACAGATCGATAATCTCATCTTGGGAAATCCCATATCTAAATCACTTCGAAAATTGAATCCATTTATTGGAGAAGACGGTGTTCTCAGGGTGGGCGGTCGTCTGTTTTTTTCTGGTCTGGCTTATGATCACCAACACCCAGCTTTGCTTCCTTCGTCTCATCGTCTTACTGGGCTCCTTATTCAGCATTTTCACAAAATATGTCTGCATCCAGGTGCCCAGACTTTACAGTTCCTTCTGTCTCAACAGGTCATACAGGAATGTTATACAGTCCACTTAGAGATTGAGTCTGTGCTCAATTCTCGCCCTCTATGTCCGCTTAGTAATGATCCGAATGACATATCTGCACTGACACCAGGATATTTTCTTACTCTGGCTCCATTAACTGCTATTCCTGAACCAGATTTATCTCACCTATCTATCGGTCGATTATCGCGTTGTCAGCTTTTATTAACTCGTATCCATCAGGATTTTTGGAAAAGATGGAATTTAGAATATCTGAACACACTGCAACAACGAAAAAGGTGGTTCAATAGTGACTCGCCTCCTTATTCAATAGGTGCACTCGTCTTGATAAAAGATGATCAACTCCCTCCATTGCGCTGGCGACTTGGACGCATTGAGAAATTGCATCCTGGCGCTGATAAAATAGCTAGAGTAGCTACTGTTCGGACTACTCAAGGTGTACTGCAGAGATCAGTGGTTAAATTATGTCCATTACCTCTTCAATAGTTATGACATATGTTGATGTATATATGTATATATATATTTTTTTTCTTTTCGCTTTATGTTCGATATCTTTTCAATTTTATATTTGCTTTGTTTCATAAAATATTCTATTTTAGGTGGGCGGTTATGTTACTGCAACTCAGTGTTATTGGTTGTATTCATTTATTTTCTATTCCAAAATGCTTGTTCGTTTCAAAGTGGCCCACGTATGTTCATTTCTTTCTCTATGAACGCGTGGCATATGTTGGAGCATATGATCTGTGCCAGAAGAAAGAAGTACGAAGTAGTAATTCGAATACACACGTCGACGCTCGTTCGATGCAGTGCAAGACTTTTCTTCGTTTCTTCGCAATTTTTCTCGTTAATTTCTACAATTTAGAACTCTGGTGAAAAAGTGACTGTTCTGGCTCGTGAGTGACACGTTCAGCCGTGCTGTAAAACCAGGTAGGCAATCGTCGATACTCCAACATTTCGTATTCAGTCATTTCTCCTCACCGGAATTTCATTATTAATTTCTCTTTCTTTTTCATTTGATTTCAAAGGCCGTGTCGTGCCATTGAGGAAACAAAATTTCAGATGCTCATAACTACTGAACCATCCGACGGATTTGGCCCAATAACGAACTTAGCCGAGATATTTATACTTCAAACCTATTCTGAAAGTTTCAACTCTCTAACTTCATCCATTCGAGAGTTATCGTGTTCACGGAACGGACGGACGGACAGAATCGATTTTGACCACGGATTATTCATCAGTAGGTCCAAACAAAACGATTGATACCACTTTTTTGCCCAAAAATTCGAAAGTCACAGACATTTGGGCAAATTGATAAGCACTCTGTTCAGGTGAACAAGAGCGCCAAAAATCCTCACTGTTCCTTGTATATATATGTATAGAGCTTTGATTTATATGAAGGATAATATAACTAATTTTACAAAACTGTCGATCTATTATACAGGGTGTCTACTATAATAAGTGCCAAACTTCAGTAGGTGATAGTACAAGTCATTTGCAACAAAAAATGTGCTATAACACTTTTTCGAAAAGTTGATGGTTATCGAGTTATTCAACACTTCTTGGTTTTTAGGAATTTTTTGCTTTCCCCTTTAAAAAAAAGAATATCTCTGTTATTCTTACAGCTACATCGAATCTGATCATATCATCAGAAAGAGCAATAAACACGTTATAAAATGGTACTTACTAATGTTGAAAAAATGTTTTATACCGGGTGTTGTAAAAGGGTAAATGTAAAAATTGAAAAGAGTGCAAACTTAGTGGCATTTTCTTGTAAGCTGTACCATTGAAAATTGGTGAATAAGTAGTTGTTTTTTTTTCTAGGAAAAACTAGTACATGTAATAGAATTTTAAACGGTATATCAACTTTTCACTTAGCTTTTTTTTTTTCCAACCATATCACTGTTTCATTTCAGAAAACATAGAAATCAGAAACGCAAAATTTATGCTCATCCATTTCAAAACATTGTAGGTTCAAAACAGTCATAAATATTATTAATAGTAATATAAAAACAGCTAGGTTGTGAACAAAGGTTTGAGGAGGAGGCGGGTTGGAGGGTGTGTTGGTGCGTATCTAGCGGCCCACAATATGGCAGAATTTAATCTTGAGCTAAGCTTGACATTTGCATGGGTTCGAAGATATGCAATTAACTTAAATTTGACAAAATTTGTTTTTAAGTAAACTTAAGAAAATATCATTTATTGTATCGAATTAATTCGACTTATACGCATCTACAAAAAAAGAATATGACTGTTTTCTCAAGTATTGAATATCGGAATATGCTATTTATTTACGGGTTCGCTAACGGAAATTCGCGAGCAGCAGTGCGGGAGTAAGCGTTAAGTTTCCCCAATAGACAACAACCTAGCAGAAAGGCATTTGTAGAAGTTTATAGGCGCTCTGGTAAAACTGGATCGAGGTTTACGAAATAGAGAAGGTGGTCGAAATGCTCAGCACTGGAGGCAAGCACCAGCAATACTTAGCTATTAGAGAAGATTCCACTCGGAGTGTTGGTGCCACATTAGGGCTTCACCATTCCACAGTACACAGAGTTTTGAAACAAAATAATTTACACCCGTATCATTTAAATAAAGTCCAGAATTTGTTACCTGTGGATGGTGAGATCAGATTAGAATTCTATAGGTAGTACCTAAATAAGTTGAAAGAGTGGGGATATGATCAAATATTATGGACAGATGAGGCAACATTCACTAAGAGTGGAATAATAAATTTACTAAATTCCCATATATGGGAAACGGAAAATCACATGCGATTGTTATATCTCATAATCAGCATGTCCATGTTTGGTTGGGATTCATGAGAGGCCGGCTCTGCGGGCCGGTAATACTTCCCGATCGCCTTAAATCCAATGAATTAACAAATTTACTAAATAATAACGTAGTTGACATTCTTGAAAATATTTCCATAGCGAATAGATATGAACTTTATTTCCAACTGGACGTATGCCCTGCCCATAATAGTCGAATTGTGAGGGACTGGATGAATCAATGCTTTGGGGAGAAATGGATTGGAAGATATGGTCCCTTGAGATGGCCACCTAGAAGCCCTGATCTTACCCCATTAGACTTTTATGTTTGGGGCACTATGAAAGAAAATGTGTAAAAAACTCGCATTAATGATCGAGAAACTAATCAACAGAATTCAGGAATGTTGTGATACAATGCGTCGAAAATGTAATGAACTTCGAAAGGTTGTGTATTCTGTGCGAAAAAGATGTATAAAATGCATTGAGCAAAGTGGTAGGCGATTTACACAGTTTTTATAGTTTTTAATTGGGTTTTGCAATAACATTGATTTTTACGTTTATTCAGTTTCATTCAAAGTTTATTTAATGTTTTTATGTTACTATTAATAATATTTATGACTGTTTTGAACCTACAATGCTTTGAAATGAATTGTTATAAAATTTGCGTTTCTGAATTTTATGTTTTTCTGACTTAAAACAGTGATATGGTTGGAAAAACAAAAAGTTAAGTGAAAAGTTGATATACCGTTTAAAAGTCTATTACATGTACTAGTTTTTCCTAGAAAAAAACCACTACTTATTAACCAATTTTCAATGGTACAGCTTACAAGAAAATACCACTAAGTTTGCACTCTTTTCAATTTTTACATTTACCCTTTTACAACACCCGGTATAAAACATTTTTAACATTAGTAAGTACCTATTTCATAACGTGTTCACTGCCCTTTCTGATGATATGATCAGATTTGATGTAGCTGTAAGAATAGCAGAGATATTCTTGTTTTTAAAGGAAAGCAAAAATTTCTAAAAACCAAGAAGTGTTAAATAACTCGATAACCATCAACTTTTCGAAAAAGTGTTTAGGACATTTTTGTTGCAAATAACTTGTACTATCACCTACTGAAGTTTGGCACCTATTATAGTAGACACCCTGTAGTTATTCCACCCGAAGTACTGACACTCTGTCTATTCCAGTGCATAGAACCACCACATTTAAGTCTTCTTTTCTTTATAAAGGCATAATTCTTTATAATCATTTACCACCGATGGTGAGAGCACTGAATAGGCGAGAGTATGGGAAAATGGTGAAAAATATATTGTTAAAAAAAGCCTACCTTAGCGTAAAAGAATTTATGTTTGATACGAATATACTGTAAGCTAGTTTCTTAACTGTATGAATTCTGATTTCTTGTGACTTGTCCTATACACTTTGTGTCTAAGGGGATCAATAAATTATTTCTATTTCTATTTTTGGTGTTGAGATTCGTTAAAACTAGCTTGAGAAGTTCTCTGACATAAATTTCTATCAACAAATCTTCTCTTCCAAATCGTTGTTTCAAACCCCACAGCTTTAAACTGGTGTGAAAACAGCAAACCGAGATAGCAAACTTTGACCTTGAAATCCCCGAGCGCGCTCGAAAGATTGCGCGGAGAACGATGCAAAAAATTTTATTTTTGCCGGAACATTTGATCGATTTCAATTCTTATGTCTGTATTGAGGACAACAAGGACACTCTCAGAGTATATAGGGCATTATCCTACACTTACGAGTTGTCGAAGGGGGCTCAACAAGTGACAAAATTTGCGATTTCTCAAAACCTGTACATAGGATCGCGATCAAATTTTGTAGTAATATTGAGGACCCATAGCAACCAGGATCTGCACATACGGCATGTACTTACACCTAAAAGGGGGTCGAAGGGGGCACAAAAAGTGACAATTTTGCGATTTCTCGAAAACTGTACATAGGATCGCGATCAAATTTGGTAGATATATTGAGGACCCATAGCAACCACGATCAGCACATACGGCATGTACTTACACCTAAAGGGGGTCGAAGGGGGGCACAAAAAGTGACAATTTTGCGATTTCTCAAAAACTGTACATAGGATCGCGATCAAATTTGGTAGATATCTTGAGGACCCATAGCAACCACGATCAGCACATACGGCATGTACTTACACCTAAAGGGGGTCGAAGGGGGGCACAAAAAGTGACAATTTTGCGATTTCTCGAAAACTGTACATAGGATCGCGATCAAATTTGGTAGATATATTGAGGACCCATAGCAACCAGGATCTGCACATATGGCATGTACTTACACCTAAAGGGGGTCGAAGGGAGGCACAAAAGTGACAATTTTGTGATTTCTCAAAAACTGTACATAGGATTGCAATCAACTTTGGTAGCAATATTGAGGACCCACAGCAACCAGGATCTGCACATACGGCATGTACTTACACCTAAAGGGGGTCGAAGGGGGCACAAAAAAGTGACAACTTTGCGATTTCTCGAAAACTGTACATAGGATCGCGATCAAATTTGGTAGATATCTTGAGGACCCATAGCTACCAGAATCTGCATATACGGCATGTACTTACACCTGAAGGGCGTCGAAGGGGGCACAAAAAGTAGCAATTTTGCGATTTCTCAAAAACTGTACATAGGATCGCGATCAAATTTTTTTGTGTCCTTTTTGTCCTCAATACAGACATAAGATTTGAAATCGATCAAATGTTCCGGCAAAATAAAATTTTTGCATCGTTCTCCGCGCAATCTTTCGAGCGCGCTCAGGGATTTCAAGGTCAAAGTTTGCTATCTCGGTTTGCTGTTTTCACACCAGTCAGCTTTAACATAGTTACCTTTAGAAGCAGGGTAACTTTCACAATTTGTCTAGCTCGAGAACCTAGGGTCGTAGCTTGAACTAAATATTGTAATTTGTCCTCCTCTTCTTTATCAGAATCTTCATCAATTCTGTTGAATTGATTCCAAAATCCAAGCCAATCTTTTATTTCACCACCAAACTGTCTGAATTGAAGTTTGGGAAGCTTTAATTGGGTTTTGGATTCTGACTTCTTGGAGATACTTCCTTGACATATCAACTTGTTAAAACAATATTTCATCTTGTGATATTGAGAACTCATCGTATCCATCAATTCCACTTCTGTATTCATATTTGCTTCTTCATCTCCCGAATCCAACATGAGATCAATCATGAGTTGATTCAGTTCGGATACTTGAAGCATTCTTTCATCCAAAACTTTGATGCTGCTCTGTATTTCTAGGATATCGCATTTTTCTTTGGAGAAATCTTCTTTTAACTTATCATAATTCCTCATAAAAGCTGTTCTTTGTAGAGCTAAGGCTTTCTTGGTTTTTCCATACTTGTAATAGAAGGGCCCTGTCACGGTCGCCAAATGTTGAAACTGATTGTTTCTTCAGTATAGAGTTCCCTGACTAACAAATATGGGTGTACCTTTTCACGCTGAGGGCCAAAATCTACTTCAAATATAAGCAACTTTTATTTCCAGATCTTTAAAGACAACAACAGGACAAGTTGTCTCCTAGAAACTATTACAAAACAATTTGACTATCAACTTTTATATTTGAAAAACAAAGTAGGTGAATTCTCGAATTCCAACACTTACTGTTTTACTACTGAAAGGGTAAAAATGCTATTCAAACCTAATAGAAATTGACCAATGTGTATGGAGAAGATATGGTTATAGTAGGCCAGTGCCAGAACTGGTTTGCTAAATTTCGATCCGGCAATTTTAATGTCGGAGATGTACCACGTTGGAGAAGGTCGGTTATAGCTAATAAAGACGCTTTAAAGGCATGAGTTGGAGCGAACCGGTGAATAACAACAGTTGGGATCGGAATGAGGTTAAATTTATCAAATTCAACAGTTTATGACCATTTGAAAGGACCGGAATATCATCAAAGCTTGATATATGAGTTCCCCATGTTTTCACCATATACACTCGACTGATGACAAATAATTGCATGAAAGTTGGTACATAGTGGTTTTTCGAGGTGAAAAATTCAAATTTGTGGTTGATTTGGTTGTATTTTCTAGAGGGCAACACTAGCAATAATTTCGTCTCCTTTAAACCGTTGCAACTTTTTTGTGCTACCTTTATTTATTTATTTATTTATTTAAATTATTGTCTCGACAACTAGGCCATGGACACATGTACAGTACTATAATGATACATTGCGGAAATGAGTGCTATATTGGATACAAGGAAAAAATTTAAAACGTACTATCAACGCAATTATTATATGGAATTGAATAGTCGGCATTCCTTGAGGAATTTTAGAGCAGCACCAGGGGGGATGTTTCGAGTAAATCATGGGAGCCACAGAGTGAAGATCAACAGATTCTGAGTGTTGCTGTATAAGTTGGGATTGGCGGTGTCGTCATAGGGTGTGGAGTTGTTAGTGATGTTTTTATCAGATCATGTACAGGATGGTTTTGTATGGCAAGCACCTTAGAAGCATACGAGAGAAGAAATTGCGTTTCCACATGAAGGCTTTCAGATGCTCCAAGAATTACTCGTAATGCTGTATTCGGTATGGTATTCAGTGATTACAGATTTGTTTTACTTATTGTAGAGTAGAGAATGCTGCCATGGTCTAGTTTCGACCTAATTACTGACCTATAGATTCTTCATAAGACTTCCTCATCGCATCCCCAGTGGTGATGAGATAGGGTTCGAAGGAGGTTCATGCATTCTCCTTTGACATTCTTGACGTGTTGGGTCCAGGTAAGTCTCTGATCCAAAGTCATTCCTAGGAACTTTAGATGGTCAACTATTTCCAGAGGAAGGCCATTGATTGTAACGTGAGGTTGTACAGTTGTATGTCTTCTAGTGAAACGAGTAAGTTTTGATTTTGAGGAAGAAAAGTTGAATCCGATGTTTTCAGCCCAAGCAGTGATATCGTTAAGAGTGTTCTATAGCAGTTTACACGTACTCTTTGTGTTTTTACCAGAACAGAATAATAAGAGGTCTTCGGCATATAGAACTAATTTGATTGGGGCTCTAATGATGTTGCATATGTCGTTAATTGCCAACAAGAATAGGGTGGTACTCAAAACGGAACCTTGAGGGACTCCATTTTTAGTGTTGTAAGAAGCAGACATTTTTCCAATAACTTTCACTTTGAAATTTCTCATAATTAGGAAATTCTCCAGAAATAGGTATATATTGCCATCAAGGTCGATCTTTTTTAACTTGGCTAGGATAGCTTCTCGGCTTGTGGTGTCGAAAGCACTATCTATATCTATAAGTGCGGCTATTACATCTTGTTTAATTGCGAAGGCCTTCTCAATTTCAGTTTGTAGTATTACTAGGTTGTCAGAAGTGTTGCGATTCGGCCTGAAGCCTGATTGCGTAAAATATAGGAGAGAATTTTTTTCAAGGTGCCAGATGAGTCTTTGGTTAACCATTTTTTCCAATACTTTACACATGGTACATGTCACAGAGATTGGCCTGAATGCATTGGGTGCAGGTTGTGGTTTACCTGGCTTCTTGATGGGTATAATCTGGGATTGTCTCCACTGTCTTGGAAACCTATTAATTATTATTCCAAATGTCGTTATATACTTCTAGAATTTTTGATAGTGTTCTGTATTAAAATGTTTAAGAAATATCATAGGAATATTGTCTGGGCCAGCTGTTGTGTTCTTCATGGAAGATAAAGCTTTGTTGAGTTCTTGTGAAGTAAAGGACCGATTTATAGGGTCATGGGCGTATTCACGGGGGGGGTGTACTGGGGGTAATTACCCCCCCCCCAGAAAAGAGTTTACAACACTAAATCCTCGAATGAAAATGGAAATTTAAAATATATCAAACATTGTACGAAAACTAATGAAAAAAAGTTTATTTCATTTTATTCGATATTCCACGTAGCTAATATAGCATAAAGAAAAAAGAAATAAACAAATGAAATTAATTAAAATGATTTCCTAGAATCTAGATACATCATACCTAGATAAGCGAATAGCATGCCAAAATTCGTGTGGTTGCATAAGTAAACTGGTGTCTACGCGTGACACGACTTCTTCACTCTTACAAAAGCAGGGGTGCGGATTGCCGGATAGTTTGGTTAATTTCTCCAACAGTACAAATATGAAAATTATACAAATTCAGAGCTTTTGATATAAATCCACACAATTATGGAAAAAAATTCTATCGAAGATGATTTCTTTTCTGCAGAAAGAAAATCCCTGAATTATGGTTATCATTCCTCGAGTTCTGTGTTCTATGTGAATTACTTCGATCGGGTAAAACCTGAAGTGACGTACGGTACATCTGATGCGCTTTTCTGCCAGTTCATAGTTGAAACTTGAGATTGCTGAATGCTGAGAGATTAAGTGTGGCTTCGTTCAACAATGGGTCAGGATAGATTAGTTAGGCTATCATTGCTATTTATACATAGAGATATTTCAATAAAGGTGGACAATATTATAAGTAGATTTGCTAATAATAAAAAGAGGCGGATTGATTTCGTTTTGTAATTTTTGAATCATGTTTGATGCTAAAAGGAGCGGGTATGTTTTAATTAATATAACATTCACTAATATTTCAGATATTTGTCCCTCTAATTTCGAATGATTTATTTCTTGAGTTTTATATATTTTTTTTTACCTATATATATTTTATTTCTTGACTTTTATATACCTATATTTTATTTCTTCAAATTTTATGATGATTATTGTATGCACTGTTCTCGCAATTGTTTGTTTTATATGTTCTCAATGTATAATAAAAACCGTCAAATTATAGATGAGCTACAATAAAACCCCCCCCTCCTAGCGCTTTCGCTCAAGCTCATTATCTTATTATTGATAGTTCAGGTCAACTCCCAAAAACTTGCCACTACCCCCCCAAACTCAATCTCTGGATACGCCACTGTATAGGGTTTCCTGGATCCTTTATAATTGGATTTTCGATTTCAACGCATTCAGATGTTTCTGAATTCACTGTTTTCTCATAGTAGAATTTGGCTAGGGTATTCGCCATTTTTTGGTTGTCGGTGATTATCACATTGTTGTTATCTATTATACAGGCTATTTTGTAATTTGTATTGTGTTTGTGCTACCTTGTACGTCATTTTTGACTAGAAAAATCTATTCCCTGGCTTCTTTAGTTCAAAGAGGTTTACATCATTCAAGTCGCTAGGACTAACGGTTTTCGAGAAAAACGCATTTAAAGCTATTGATTCATACCAATTTCCATAGTGAATTTTCAAATTTATCAAAATTTATTTTGACGATTTTATTTTTCAATTTTTTTTCACCCGAACAGAGTGCCTATCAAACTAATTTAGAAAGCACTGACGTGAAGTCAGATTGCTTTGGCGCTCTTGTTGAGCTACTTGCGAGTAAATATTCAAACCTTAACAAATCTATAATGAGTAATGAGTAATTTATTTCCATCAATAATTTACATGGATAGTCAAACTTAAATTCTAACAAGACCAATTATAACTTAAAAACTCTTCTACTGAATAGAAAGCATTTTTCATCAATGTTTCTTTAATTTTTTTCATGAATTGCTTTTCTGGGAGATTCCTCACATCCATAGGCAAACTATTGTACATCTTGATTCCCCAGTAAGTCGAGAAATTCTGTGTGTACTTCCGTTTATGCAAAGGAGTTAATAGGTCGTTTTTATACCTGGTGTTAAACGAATGCCATGATCCATTCTGCATCAAGATGGTTTTTCTGGAATGGATATATGTCAAACACTCTTTTATATAGAGTGATGGAAAGGTGAGTATTCCATATTTAACATAGACTGGTCTACATGATTCTCTTCTTTTGATATCATGCATGATTCTAATGGCCTTCTTCTGCAGGATGTGTACTCTCGAGGTCTCAGAGGCTTTGCCCCATAAAAGTATCCCATACTGCAATACATTTTGGAAGTTTGCAAAATAGGCAGTTCTCACCATCTCATAGGTGCCACATTTTTTCAGTCTTCTCAATAAATAGAGAATCTTTGATAACCTGGAACACACAAGTTCTACATGGGAGGTCTAATCCAATCTGTTATCCAGAACCATACCCAAAAAATTCTCATACTCTCGACATTGTCTAGTGCCAAATACCAAACTTGTTGTTTTTTTCGTGTTCAACTTCAAAAGATTTCCCGAAAACCATTCTTCTACCTCTGTTAGAACCAGTTCCTTCTTTCGTAGAAGGGCCTCCATACATTTTGATACAATGATTACAGAAGTGTCATCACAATAAATACATAAACCGTCGCAATGCCGAAATCCTATATCATTTATGTAAATCAAAAAAAGTACGGGTCCCAAAATTGACCCCTGGGGAACACCACAGTCGATCTTCTTCCGAGAAGATGTCTTACCCCTCCAATTAACCTGTTGGTATCTGTTCTCCAAATAAGACTTAATTAATTTGAGCACAGTTCCCCTGAAACCACACGACATTAGCTTCCCAAATAGGATCTCATGTGAAACCACATCAAAAGCCTTGCTCAAATCAAAATTAAGCATCTCCACTACATCACCCCTGTCTATTGCCTGTATAAGTTTCGTGATGATGTCCATAAGAGCAGTAGTAGTATTTCGACCTTTTCTATACCCGTGCTGGTTTTTGTTCCATCCATTTCAACATTCTTACTTTAATGATCATTTCAAAATTTTCGATAAGCAAGGTAAGATTGCAATCGGCCTATAGTTATCGCAATCATTTTTCACTCCTTTTTTCTTATATATAGGGATAATTTTGGCTATTTTTAATTCATCTGGAAAACATCCTTCTTGCAAACATTTATTGACAATGACAGAAATTGGATGACTAATTTCGTCACTAAGTAACTTTAAACTTTCCATATTGACCTCATATATATCTGTTGATTCTTTCGATTTTATAGATGTTATTATTCGTTTGATTTCATTTGCGTCACTATCGAAAAAAAAGCATGATTTTTCATTGTCTGACTCAAGTGTTTAGTTATGAACTTGTTTTCCTGAGGTGTTTTCAGTTCTTGATTAATTTTCCTGCCAATATTTGCAAAGTAATCATTCATGATGTCTGCGTCGATATCCACTTCAACCAGTTCACCCTTTGGCTTTGAATTTTGATGTTTTATTACCTTCCATAATGCTTTTAATTTATTTTCGGCATTATTTACGTATTTTTCATTGGCTTCCTTTATAGCTTTATTTATTTCCTCGATGTATACTTTCTTTAAAGATTTATAATTTGATAAGGTCACTGGATCTTTTTGACCTTCGCAATTGTGTCCAAAGCATCTAATTTGTTTTTATCTGCACAATTCGTTCATTTCTCCAAATAGGATTTTTTTGGTCCCTTTACCTATTTTTTTTTTTTTATAGGCAACTGACAATCAATGATATGCATAAAGTATTCGTGGAACGCCGAATACGATTGCTGTGCATTTTTTCATGGAAAAGTCATCCCAGGACACCTCAGACAACTTTTTTTCAAGGAAACATAATCCTCTTGTGTCGCAGTTACTCTCTTAATAATTGTTTTTATTTTCAGAAAACTCATGTGCTACATGAACAGACTTATTAACTGTGCTCTATGGTCAGACATATGAAGTTCTATTGTTTTACAATTCTGATAATTGGTGTTCAGAAATACGTTGTCAATGCAAGTTTCAGTAGTATCACAAATTCTTGATGGTTCATTAAAAACTTTATTCAGACCATACGAGCTAAATAGGTCTATAATAGAATTGCTCTGTCTTGAAATCACAAGGAAGTCTATGTTGAAATCCCCAGTAAAGATAATCTTCTTATTACAGAAGTTATTGGAAATGTAATTTAGTACCTCAGTTAAACGATCAAAAAAAAAAACATCCAGTGAACCCTTTGGTGATCTGTATAACCCAATAATCATTAATATAATATTTGCCAAATATACACCAGCAAATTCGGCATCTCTCTCTATAGATAATTCAGTTAATTTCTCTAAAGAAGTACATTCATAGTTATTTTTATTGCTATCAAAACACCTCCATGTTCCCTGATATGTCTACAATAGTGTGCCCCAATTTTAGACCATGAAAATTCATGAAATCTAATTGTTCATCCTTTAACCATGTTTCTGTGAGACAAATTATGTGAATATCGTGTTCATCGACTTGTAAATTCAGTTGATCTATTTTATTGCGCAGTGATTCAATATTATAGTTCAAAATATTGAAAATTTTACCGGTTCGTTTATTGAAATTTACCTGCCTCTCCACTCCGGGTGCCACGAAAAAAATGGAAGGGTCGAATGATTATGTTTTCTGGCCAAGTTTCGGGATCTTTTATTTTATCCAACATCGAATAGTCACATCCAAGCCTAAAAGATTTATTCTGATTCATGTTTGAAGAATGCTTCTGTAACTCTTCCACTTCGAATTGTTCATCTGGAAAAAGAGAAAGTAAATAGTTATTTAATTTGGTGGGATTCGAGTCATTTGATGCTCTGCCAACATAAAACCAGGCCTTTCTGCATGCACCCTTGAAGCTGTCTTCCTCACCGATTTTTGCTTTTCCTCTTATATATTCATCATTTCTAATCTTTTTGTTCTTATTTCTTTTCGACACTACTTGTTTCCAATCGGCATTCGACTCAGTTTCAACCGCCGCCACTGACCGACCTATCTGGGTAGTTCCGATTTCACATGTTGGTTTTGTATAATTTGGGACATGAATACTACCACTGTCACCTGCCACAGAAATCTTATCAGTTTTCTGTATTGATGGTACTACGCTTTCATTTGTTTTGATTTTGTTAACCTCACTTTCGGACATATCAGATTTTATCCCAAACAAATTGCCAACTTGCCCTCTGAGGATTCCTATCAGCAATTCCTGTTCTTCGGTTCTCTTCTCCAACTGATGTTGAAGCTTCTCCATCAATGAAACGGCCTTGTGCATACTATCATTTTCCGCTTTCAGTTTTGACAGTTCGTACTGTTACATTTTCCAGCAACCTGCGATTCTTCTAAGGTATTGGAATTTTCCAAATCAAGTGCACTACATAAAATAGTGTTCGTTTTCACGCTATTTGGCACTTTTTATTCACTATAAATTCAATTAATTCATCTTTTTCCCACTTATTCAACTCATTCACCAACTGTGACCTTGTCATCTCCGCCATCGTTCAATGTATGAATAAGCACTCTGATCACGTGAATAATAGTCTTTTCCCGTACTATGGGACAATGTGATGCAAATATGAACGCCTAATGAATGAACAAACCTATATCTCAAATTAAAAAATTTAGAAAGCACTGACGTGAGGTCAGATTGCTTTGGCGCTCTTGTTGAGCTACCTGCGAGTAAATATTCAAACCATAATAAATCTATAAGCAGTCTGATCAGGTGAACAATAGTCTTTTTCCGTACAATGGGACAATGTGATGCAAATATGAACGCCTAATGAACCTACCTAATGAACAAACCTATATCTCAATTCAAAGATAACTAGTAATAATTTCCCCCAAGTTTTGTCCGCTGCTTCTCCTAAAAACTTACGTCAGTGCTTTTCTGAATCTTGACAACGTCATCGACATCGAATTCTCTCTCTGTGAAAATTTTTTTGATTAATATTACGCCAACTGACACTGATAGAGGACTCCGGAATACGTCAAACGAATATCGATCTGAGATGATGAACTTTCGATGACAGCCCTGGGGAATTCATGACATTTCTCATTTTCTCTTGAGTAAATGAAAACAATTATTTAAATTTTGAAAAATCATATCTCCAGAACTATTAGCTTGTCGAAGTCGAGAGTGGTATTTTTGTATACGTCTGATAAAACTGCACTATAAAAAATTTTTATTTGAACAGTGTCATTTGAAAAAAAATTTTTTGTTACTCCGAACCTATTCGGCCGATTTGACCGAATAACGAACTTAGCCGAGATATTTATACCTCAAACCTATTCTGAAAGTTTCAACTCTCTAACTTCATCCGTTCGAGAGTTATCGTGTTCACGGAACGGACGGACGGACGGACGGACAGAATCGATTTTGACCACGGATTATTCATCAGTAGGTCCAAACAAAACGATTGATACCACTTTTGCCCAAAAATTCGAAAGTCACAGACATTTGGGCAAATTGATAAGCACTCTGTTCAGGTGAACAAGAGCGCCAAAAATAACTACTCATAATTTTCTCCAAGTTTTGTTCGAAGCTGTAATTCCCTTTTCCTAAAAACTTATGTCAGTGCTTTTCTGAATTTTGACAACGTATATTATTTCAGCCACCGATATTGAATTTTATCTCTATGATTTCCCGTTATGAAAGATTTTGATTAATATTACGCCAACTGACACTGATTAATGAGCCCGGCATTTGTCAATCGAATATCGATCTGTGATGGCCATCGTTCAAAGAAAATCATCGGGACGTATGTCATTTCTCTTTTCTCTTGAGTAAATGATAAAATGATACTATCTTTAGATGGAAAGGAGACACGGCAATGAAATTTGAGGATAATTAAGATATCGATCACCTCAATATATTCGATATATTATAATGAGGATTAAAAAATTTTTTTTTAGAATTTTTTAAAAATTTTCTAGCGTGACGATTTCTGCGAAAATTTGCGAGCCGTTTTGTTGCAGCCTCCCTTAACAATATTTCAAGTATCAACTTGATCGGATGTATATTCTAGTAGTTATTGAGGAAACAAAATTTCAGATTCTCATAACTACTGAACCATCCGACGGAATGCTGCTCTCAATAAATTTCAACAGAACAGAACCCCTTCGAACTGGGAATATTATAAAAATATTCGTAATGCGACCCCTGCTGCTGTGAATAGAGAAAAAAAAGCTTATATTCAGTTTGCTATTGATGGGAGGGGGGTTGATAGTAGGAACTTGTGGACAAGACTAGAAGAACTGGGTGCACATGTCAAAACTGCCGCAAAGACAATCCCGCCTACTTTGGATAAACCAGAGGATTTGAACTATTTTTTTCTTGAATTTTCACAAACCTTGAGTGCTAATCAGGTCTACGATGCAATTAGTAATTATTCATCATCTAGTTTCGCTCCTTTTGAAGAAAGATTGCATTTCACCTTAACAGATGAAGATGAAATTTATGACATTGTAACGCCCTTACGTGCAGTTCCTTTATTAGTAAACGCGGGCGCCAGACTATTTGCTTCTGAGGGCGTCACCCTCACCTATCGAGCTCCTCCGGAATGTCCAGAAGCTCGAGCCTAGGCAGACTCCAGTGGAGAATGAAGTGGGTAGCTGTTGGAGGTAGAGGTGTCACCAATAAAACACGCGATTAACTAAAAATATACTCTCTATTCATACTAAATAAACAAACTTTCCACACCACGACCCTCACCGCGCAGCAGCCCACGTCACGGAAAGCTTCGGTCTAAGCATGATTGATTGCTCATCTCGTACCTCAACGTCAGCTCCGCGAGATGGACAGCAGGAGTCCGCCAAGGTAAAACGGCCCACAATCTAGGGACGATTGAGCTTGCTCATCTCGGCACCCAGATGTCGGTTCCGCAATACCGGCCAAAGGACTCGTAAAGGACGTAAAAGCCCTGAACGCCCTCCTGCAGCCGTCGTTCGGTCTCAACGATCGAACCTCACACTCACCTCCTGGAATCTCGTCCTCCACAAGTGGTCCTCCGGTCCCCTCTCTATACCCCTTTCCTACCTTGGTATGTCTGCCTACCACTGAACTCACTACCAGCACTAACAACACTGGCTGGACCTCCCCACTAAACGGTAGAGGCTTTCCTCTTATTTTGAGTTCCGCGCCGTACGAGGAACTGCCGTTCCAGTGCTCGACTCGCCTATAAATACCATTCTCGGTCCCCTCCACCAACATAAGTCGTGCGCACTGCAGATGGAGGTGGGAATGATCGGTCGGTGTCCCCACCGCTCGGCGCGATCTCGCTGGAGTCGATCAAGGTCAACGGGTTTCTGCCACGCAAACAAAACTACTTCGTTACAACATTATTAAGTCCATTAATTCTGGGGCTATTGGACCCGACGGTTTGAACGTTGAAATGCTTCTGCGCTGCTCTCCACATATACTCAGACATCTAGTTAACATTTACAATAGTTGTATAATAGATGCCAAATTTCCTGACTCCTGGAAAGTTTCCAAGGTGATTCCGATACCGAAGGTTAGCAATCCCACAGGTTTGAATGACATCCGCCCCATTTCCATTTTGTCTCCTTGATCGAAGGTATTGGAAAAAATCTTAGCAGTCAGAATAAGATCTCACTTGGATAAATTCAACATCTTGCCGCCGCGCCAGTCAGGCTTCAGGAAGGGTTTTGGTTGCTGTACAACTCTGCTGGATATAGTGGATACCATTATTCGGAACGTTGACACTGGTAAAAGCTGTGTTTTGCTGCTTTTGGATTACTCCAAGGCTTTTGATAGAGTTAATCATCAACTGATGACTGCAATACTGAGGCATATAGGATTATCAGATGTAGCAGTCGAACTCATAAGGAGTTATCTCCAAAATAGGTATCAGTCGGGAGTGGTGTTCCGCAGGGCTGAGTTCTTGCTCCAATTTTGTTCTGCATTTATACATTTTTCATCACCGATGGACTGCAGTACTGTGTGGACTTTGAGTACGCTGATGACACACAGCTACTCTTCACTTTTGAGTCGTCATTGTTGCATCAGGCAACCAGGGTGATCAATGCGGATGTTGCTCGGTTGTTGAGGGTTTCGAGTGATCATCAGCTTTCTTTGAATCCGAATAAAACAAAGATTCTCGTATTTGGAAAAGACAGCAAAAGTTTGGAGTCTCAATTGGACGTCGGAGTTGATGGTGTCAGGATTCCTGTGGTTAAATCTGCACGAAATTTGGGGGTTATTCTGGATACTGAGCTCCGATTTACTGAACACGTAACATCTTGTATTCAGCGAGCGTATTCAGCACTGAAAAAGTTATACGGTAGTAGACGTCATCTCCCTCAAAAGGCTAAAATTTTACTGACCGACTGTTTGGTTTTGAGCCATTTCAACTATTGTGACGTTGTTTTCGGTCCATGCTTGCGGATTGTTGATAAGACAAGGATACAGAGAGTGCAGCGTTCTTGCCTAAGGTTCATTTATGGCATAAGAAAATTTGAACCAGTTATCCATAAGTTGGAGTGCTGACGGTGGTTGAGCATGGATAGGCGAAGGGAGCTGCATGCCGTGATTTTGTTCCACTCTATCATCTGTTTCCGAACGCCTCCTTATCTGTACAATAAGATTAGGTTTAGGTCGGACGTTCACAATATAAATGTTAGATTTAGAGGAATAATTTCACCACCTACTCATAGAACATCTTTATTCCGCAGGTCATTCTCATTTTCGATATATTTTCTATACAACCGAATTTCTGTCCCTCTGAGGTTGAGTAATCCATCGCGGTTTAAGAGTAAGTATCGAAGAGTGTTGCTGAACACAACGAACTGAGAAGTTTGTTCCTTATTCTTTTTTTTTTATTCCTCTGGGTGTGCGCATTCTGGAAGCTTATGGTGTGAAGTGTGGGAATGAATGACTGGTTTTTTTTTGGTTGGCTTCTCAGGGCCTACAATAATAACAGTATCACTGACGTAAGTCCTTTTGCAGTAATTTTTCTCTGTTTAATGTTTTCTAAAATTGTATGATTACTCTGCAATAAATCTATTATTATTATTATTATTATTTGGCTCAATAACGAACTTGACCGAGATATTTGGACAATTAACCTATTCTGAAAATATGAAAACTCTAGCTGATTCCTTTTGGATGCTAGATTTATTATTTATTATTTATTTTTACATTACATTCTGTTTCGAATAAAATATCAATAGTTTTTAAACTTGGAATTGTTATTAAAATAAAATCTACTTTTCAAAATTCTCGGAGAAGTTTTGGGACCCTTTGGCTTTGAATGCATTTTTCTCTGAAAGGGATACTCCTAGCGACTTCGATGATGTATCCCTTTTTCAAGTAAAAGGGATGAGAGAATCGATTCTTTGAGTCCAAAACGGTGTACAGGGTAGCACAAAGAAGTTGTAACTGTTCACATGGATTGAAATGGTTGTCTGTGGCGCCCTCTAGAAAATACCACAAAATCGACCCCAAATTTGAATTTATCGTCGCAAAAAACCCCTGTACTTATACGAAATTTCATGAGTGGATTTGGAAGCAGTCAAAAGCGAAGCATTTCCGAACCCATGTTCATAGGAACTTTTTTGCTTACAATGATGTGATCTATCACCCATTTCAGTTTGTCGGAAACAAATCAGAACACCCTGTATATATTAGACAAATATTGTTAATGATTCCAGAATGAGTAAGTTGGACCATCACTACTGCGCATGCGCAAAACCAAAATGTCAAGATCTCAGCTATTTGAACTTCAGCGGGCATTTCTCAGGCGAACCTGACAAGTAATATAATTCTTTCGAGGGGTAATATGTAATTGTGCATATGTAGAGGGGTAATATTGTTATCAATGGGTGCAGCATAATTTATACTTGTGCATTTCAATATACGAGGTCTGTAAATTGAGTAATGAGACTGAATTTTAATACAAAAATAATTACATTTCAATATTGTCACCTTCAAAATAACTTCCTTCTGAGGTCACACAGCGCTGAAGACTTTTATTCCACTCCTTATAGCAGTGCTGGAACTCCGATACCGACACTCCGAATAAGGAGGCTGAAGAGCCACCGAAATATTTTTACTGGCTTAAAATGGTTTATTGAAATGGATTTTTGGAAACATTTTGCGCAGTAGTTTACTGCCAACTGCTTCATAGGTGTAGCTATCGATAACCACTTTTGTCGGCTACTGTTTGTTTATGGTTTTTTTCATTCATGTGAACAATTAGAACTTTAAATCGAATAAGAATGGCATTTTTAGTACAAATGAACTTTTAAATGAATCAGGAAATACAAAGGTATTAATTTAGAGGATTGTAGGGTAAATGCGCCAGTGAGCCAGCCTTTTTTTTCTGTTAAAAATTAAACTCAATTGGTGAGATATACAAGAAAAAACATTTAGTTATAGTATAGTTTCACCGAAAATAAAAAGCTTAAACCTCTCTCTTATATTTGCTTCGCCGAATATAAATGCAATTTTTCACTTCTTTCTACAACGGTTATTTCTCGTGAGTTTGACGGTTATGTATTAGCTTATTCCACAGACAAAACTATATCATTTGTCTATGGTTGAATCGAGAAAACGGATATTTGAACTATGTTGCGGTGTTGCAACAACAAAAAGTTGTTGTGATTTTAACATCTTAGGTTTTTTCAATACAAAAAAATCGAAGTCTCATTTCACCCTATGTTGAAACGCCACTGGGTCTCACGTACCTCGAAGGAGAGTTCGTGTTCAGAACAATTTCTATGGTTAGAATCGGAGAAAGGAAAGAAGAACGTACCGAGCTGTGATGTGTCCGCGTCGATCTGCGCGAGTGGGAGAACCAGAGGAACGGAGGAATCCAAAATGGTGTGGTTATTATCAGTTGAGTTGTGAGAGGATTAAATTCTTTTTCGAAAGTTTTTAGTGAGTGATTGTGTGAGTGCTGAACCGAAGCCATTGCTACATTGAGTGCCGCTCGAATCTATTTTCAGGTAGAACTCAGATTTATTCAATCATTATGAAAGATACATCCAGTTTACTAACCCTTTGTTGGTAAACAACATTGGAAATCTCATTGTTTCAGGAAATTTATTGTTTTTCGTATCAATGCCATTATTAGAGAGTGTTTCTAAATTATTGTTAAATTCAATGATGTATTAGTTTGTGTTTGGGCCTTTGTCATTAAGGCGGTTGTCTTGTGAATGTAATTTCTTTGTTCACATACTGCTTTGTCTAATTTCATATAACTATTTCCTTTGTTCACAAAATGCTTTGTTTAACTTCATATAACTATTTCCTTTGTTCACATTCTGCTTTGTCTAATTCCATATAACTATTTCCTTTGTTCACATAATGCTTTGTTTGATTCATATAATTCTATTTTCTTTGTTCACATGTTTTGGTTGTTCTTGTGATGTTTTGTTCACTTTATATAATTCTACTTGTGCCATAAGTAACAAACCGCTTATAGCATGTGATTCCATTATCCATTATCCATTATCCGATATTACTACTCTTCGAGTTCAGGTGTGCCTTATTTTTCAACTTTCTACAATGTGTTACTGGAGGGTAACAGATCAATTCTATTTACTGTACACTCTGGTACAATAGGAATTACCAACCGTACTGAGGGTCTGGACCTGTGATTGGACAGGAACATATGGAGACCTCCACTAGTGGTAGTAATAGTATGGTTTATATGGAATAATGGATGTAGCCAATGTACGTAGCATCATGGTGTTATATCGAAGATTAACGTTGTTAAGTTACCACTGTCTCATGTAATCATTATGTATATTTCGTACTGTTGTAATTGGTCATTTTACTGTGTAATGTACTTTCCTTACTATTCATGGTTATTGTCATCGACTGCTTCGGTCATTAGCCTTGTACAAATTTCAAGATGATACATAAAGTATGTTATTATAAAATGTATAAATAATTGTCATTATGTTGTTGAAGTATATAAATAAAATAATACATAAATAAAATAAATTTAGTCTGTGTTCGAAAAGATAGTTCATAAATATGTGTAAATATATGAGTACAAATATAATTTTATGTGTATAAACAGAAGATTACATGTGTAAATAAATTTTATGATATATAAAAAAAACATACACAATTGAAATTCATAATTTGTTGTATATACGAATGCTCCTCAAAAATTTTATGGTGTTCAGAATACTTTCTTCTTCTTGTAGATTTGGCTCATCTGGTATGTGGAACTGTGTGCGCTCATTTGCGTATTTAGGACATTCATATAAAATATGTAAGATGCTTTGATCTATGTGACATAATTCACATTTCGGCCTCTCCTCCTTTTTAAAAATGTAGAGGTGAGTAAGTGCGGTGTGACCAATACGTAAACGGTGTATTCTTATCATGTCAGGTCTAGGCAATGTTATGGATATGAAAGGAGCCCGGACATCTTTTTTAAAAATCTTCAGCTTATCATTGCGAGTATTCCATGTTCTTGCACTGTTTTACTGAATTGATTAAATCAGTGATCTTTACAGTTTCCACATCTTTTTCGTCTACGGTAGCAGCGCTTCTGGCTGCTCTATCAGCTGCCTCGTTACCTTTTATTCCGACATGGCTTGGTATCCAGATAAATTCCACTTCGTAATTTCTTCTATATAGTTCTGCTTAGTATCGTTTACCTATACCTGTTTCTGTTATTTGTGTCTATAATGCATTCTGATTCTTATTATTTACTCGTGATGGATATTCTATCAAGATTTGTTGTTTATTTATGCTATGATCTCGTACTGCTGTCTATTTATCTATATGCTCGTATTACATGATATTTCATTTAGGGGTCTCAGGATTGTGGACCATTCCTATACTCTTGTATGAGATTTCTTAGGTTTCTGGAACGAAGGCCTTGAAGGGCCGGTTCCAAAGCCTTAAGGCAGGGACCGTTACCATCATGTGCTATAAGGCATGAGAGAATATACATTTTTTAATCAACCGCCAAACTTCCTGTTATTTTTTCAGAGCTACTGCTGGAACTCCATGACCTTCCCCGTGTTCCCAATTCCTTAGCTTATACAATCTTATAGTTATGGTTCACATACCCCGGGACCGTGACCATGACGATGGTCATAATTAGTCCTTTACTTATTTGCCCTGATTATTATCCTGTTGCATTATTGAAGTATACCTTTGCCATGATTATTATCCTTGTATTATTGAGTTTACATATTTGCCATGACTATTAATTCTTGTTGTATCATAAGTTTCCATATTTACCATATTTATTATTCTCTTTGTATTAGGGAAGTTGCTCTGGTTATTATAATTACTACCTGTTTTGTATTGTTATAGTTTTCTCGGAAATGTTATACTTGCCTTTGCTAGCTGTTAATAATTGACTATTTAGTTTTAAACAAGTGCCCTAACATTGTGATGTTAGGGGTTTTCTGCCTGAGGCTTTCCCCTATATTTTTTTAGACCCTTAATAAATAGCTGATTGGGTCTAAGTGTTGTGTTTTATTCACCATCTTTTTCACGGTCAGTTTGGTTATTTTTAATTCAAGATATTTGCAATTTGGTCTTGAATATAAAAGGTTTTTCAAAAGACATGAGTTTAGTGAAAGAAAAATATTTTAAATGGTTTTCGATGGAGTTCATATGTCTACTTTTGATTGGTGTTTAGGGGGTACAAATTTGGGCTTCTAACAAAACTGGGAATACTAATTTTTAATTTGAGATATAGGTTTTTTCATTAATCGTAACGGTTGTATTAGTATCACACTGTTCCAAAGTGCAATAAAAGACTCTAGATCAAGCGCGCAAAAGCTTCTGACCTCACGACAGTGCTTTTCCAATTTCATTTTCAGATTGAGAACAACACACTCCACAACATAATATTAGTATAGATTCTGTTATTTGCGTTTATTGCAATTTGAATTGATTTAATATGCCTTAAAATATTTATATGGTTATTTCCTCTGTGCACTCTATGTCTTCTATAGATCGACATACCTATGACTCAATTCGATCCATAGAAAACAATATACAAGTTCACATGTCCAACAACAAGTTTCCTAAGTATTTTTCCGAAGTTGTATAAATAATCTGAAATCCAATAAACGTATACAACTTAGAATCCAAACTAGATAACTATAGAAAAATGCATGAAAAAATAGTGGAGTGTGTTGTTCTCATTGTGAAAAAGGATAAACGAACTATGAAAAAAAGTTTTTTACAATTTTGTGAGTAGAAAAAAGCAATTTTATAGAACAGCGGCGTAGATCAAACTATTATCTAAGGTTATGTCGAGTTTCGAACTGAAATGTCAAATATTCAGCGAGATACATAGTAATTTTCGTAACTATTAAATTCAATCTAAAATGTGTAAAAATAATTTATAATTAAAAACCGTAAAGATAGATAAAAATGAAGTAGAAGTATATCAATTCAATTTTTTATGGTCAATCCTAAAAATAGTATAAAAACGAGATATCTCATTTAAAATAACAAAGCTCTTGCCAAATGCATACAGCTGACAACATTGGAGAACCAAAAATATTTCAAAAATGTATCTTACATAACCTGATGTTGATATACTTAATTTGAAATGTTTTTCATGAATAGTTTCCATAACAATTTAATAGGCGACCGACCTAGGAACACCCGATAGATGACCGCGCGTTGTATGAAGGAGCAGAGTTTTTCTACCCTGCAATCTCATTGCATACTTCATTTACCTGTCGCTTCTTGCTTGGAACTCCATTAAACTAGTACAACAGTTAGCTATCATTTTGCCCAAATGCTTGTAATTTTCGTACATGTAAGTAGAATCAATCTCTGATCAGTAATAGTTCAATTATTGATGGTAGGGAATTTCAAAGTAAAAAAGGTCTTTAGTTTAGAGTACCATTTATTGTTTTGTTGAGCTTTCACGGTATATCAACCGCTTCTTCAGAACATCTTAAATAATAAGTTGAAATGAAATCTATACAGTGATCAGCTTAATGCAGTATTTTACTCACACAATTTCTGAATTTTTTAAAATTTTTTAATATTAAAATTTAACTATGTCGAGTGATTATGAATCAGTTATATTTTTGAAGAATGCTAAGTTCAACAGATCAAGATCTGTTTTAATTAAATAGGAATAGATATTGCTCAGGTTGTTGATGTCTGATCTTGTGTTCATTGTTTTTGGGTCTTGAGAAATTCGTATCATTTCTAGAATTGTTCTTGATTTATTTTTGTCGCATTTGTCTAGACACTATCGATGTTCCAATTGATTTTGTGATGAGTTGTTATTACATGTTGCGAGAATGCACATCTTGGTTTTCCAAATTTGCAGTCACTCTTGTGTGAAGTGATACGTCCTTTTAAATTTCTGGATGTTTGTCCTATATAACAGAGGTCGCCGTTTTGGCAGTTTATTTTGTAGACTTAATTTGTGGTCATAGATTTCGGTAATTTATCTTTCAATTGAGAGAAATTGTTTCTTGTTGATTTGATGAATTTTTGAGTTATCTTCAGATGTGGAATACCAGAAAACAATCTTTTGAGGTTATCAGTTAGATGATCAGTCTGGGGAAAAGCTGCATAAAACGTAGTGTTTCTCTGATTGTTGGAGTATTTGTTAGTTGATTATTGATTGGTGTATTATATAATAAGCTATTCAATAATTTTGTATGGTATGAGTTCTTTAAAAGTATATCGAAAAGTTTCTTGATATTTTTTTGGTAAAGTGACAGATGAGATATTCTGTAAATTCTATTCTTCATACCAAGTATAAAATTTATTTTGATTTTTTGTTTGTGATTGGAGTAGAAGTTGATGTATTTACCAGAACTTGAATTTTTTGTGTACCAATCTAATATTACTTTGTTCTATTCAGTTCTTATTAACTTCGTAACAAGAAATGGTCCTGCTTTATTGCAATCTTCCTTTTCAATTGTGAATTGGATATATTTTTCAGTATCATATGAGTTGAATGAAGTAAGAAGTTCTTCTATTTTGTTCATCGGAACACTGCAAATGATGTCATCAACGAATTTCTTTAAAAGATGAGTTTAAATGAAAGATTTCTTAATATCTCGGATATTAAATCATCCATGATGTATTGTGCTATAATTGGTGAAATAGTAGCACCCATAGGAGTTCCAAATGTTTGTTTGTAAAATTTTCCATCATAAGCAAAATCGATATTGTCAAAAAGAAAACATGAAAGTTCTAAAAAGTCTTTGAGTTGTATTGGTCAATGGTTTTTCATTGAATTCCAGTGTAATTTTACTGTGTTAATAGCTTTTTGTTTGGAGACTAAATAATGAAATTACATCTAAACTGACTAAAACTTCTTCAGGAGATAACTATAAATTATTGGAAAATTCAGCAAAATGAAATGAATCTTTAGTTTGATATGGATTATCCGTGTTATATGCACAAGTTAGAATATCGGTGAGCCATTTTGATGTTCTGAAGAAGCAGTTGAAATACTGCAAAGCTAAACATTTGCAATAAATGGTATAATTATTGAAAGGCCAATAATCTCTGTTCAATGCTTCATATATATATATAGGGTATCTAGGTTAAAATTGGAAAACGGATTAATTTAATGATTACGGAAGTTTCGGCGTATCCGCCTTCTTCGGTGTAAATAATTACATTATAACTGGACTTAAAACATTAATTGTCATCTTTGTTGGACCTACAAACAAGGCGTGTTCGTCCGGGCTTTAGACTAAAGAAAGTCTTTCTATAGTCCAAGGTCCGGGCCGTTCAACTGCAAACATCGCAGCCGTGAGCCACAGTGTTGAAGAAGATCCAAATTTGTCAATTTCTCGATATTCTCATTCTCAACAACTGGTGTTATCCCAAATCACCACATGGCAAATTTTGCATAAGGATTTGGCTTTGATAACTTACAAGATTCAACTAGTGCAGGAATTGAAGCCGACCTACCATTCACATAGCCATAGATTCGCTCAATTCATTCTGGAACGACCCGCTGGTTTTTCTAAAAAATCATTTTTTCAGACGAAGCCCATTTTAACTTATCAGGGTACGTCAACAAGCAAAATTGTCGCGTTTGGACTTCTGAAAATCCTAGAGCCTTTGCAAGCTCAACGTGTCACTGTATGGTGCGCTATGTGGTTTGGAGGCGTGGTTGGGCTGTTTTTTTCGAAGATTAGGTTGGAAATGTGGTAAGGGTCCATGGATCACTCTATCGCGAGATGTTAACAACTCAATTTCGGCCTATTATTGATGACATGGATATCACTGACATATGGTTTCAACAAACGATGTCACTTGTCACACAGCCAATGAGACCATCAATTTATTGCAAACCAAATTTTCCTAATTTCATGAAATTCAGCTGTTAAATGGCCAGCCAGATCGTGCGATTTATCACCACTGGATTATTTTTGTGGGGCCATCTTAAGGACAGAGTCTATATTGAGCCAATCCAATAGATTGCAGCCTTTAAACTCAAAATCTGTGATGTAATAGCCGAAATAGACCCTAAATTTTGCCACAAAGTGAATAACAATTTCGATGAAAGGCTTCTGTCAGGTTTCACAGGTTCCATCTGGTGAACCTTTGACTGTCGAGCATTTCAACATGTTGATTGTTGGCTTTGTCGTCGGGTGTTGATCGAATTGAGAAACGACAGGACGACTTGTTCGAGTGGCTTTCGGCATGTACGGACACTCTTGCCAAACATTCTAACACCCTGGCGGAACATGAGTCGGCGCTTGCTCTCCATCGTTCCCAAATTGAATTGATCCAGCGTGATCATGTAGTGCTTTCAGACAAGATATCTGATATTTCCCATGATCTGGGTGAGCTCGGGTCACTTTCTTCAACTGGTCCACAGTTAACTATGGTTCCCGAGGTTCTGGAGCGTGTTGAGAGGTCCCATAATCTTCTCGTCCTGAATGTACTAGAGGGAGCTACCCCTTCTGATGATGGTAGTGTTGCCTCCGCTATAGACAACACCATTTCTGAGTCAGCTAGCCAAAGTCTGCTTAGCGTTGTTCGACTGCCATCTAGGGACAGATCACGTCCTGTCTGGTTGAAGTTGAGGTTCTCCGACCCCCGTATGGTGTCTATTCTGCTACGAAACAAATCTCGTCTATCCGCAAATAAAAAATTTCGTGACATCATATTACGCGATGACAAGACAAGGTGCCAGGTGGCAGAGCTTGAGGGATTGAGAGAGGAACTTAACAGAAGAAAATCCAACGGAGAAAAAAATATTACAATAAAGTATGTGAAAGGATCCCCAGCAATCGTGCAGACTGCTGCCACTAAAAGAAACATTACCCTTTCTAATGAATCGGAGGACTCCAGGTGTTCAATCCTTTCTTCTAAATTTTCCGAAATTTTAACATATATTCAGCTGCATCAACCGAGTCTTATCTTCTTTACCGAAACTTGGCTGAGGTCATCACTGCCGGATAGCTCATTCCATATTCCAAATTATTCTTTGTATCGTGACGATAACACCATAACCGTGGGTCACAGCGGAGTATGTATTTATGTTCGTGACACCCTTGCTAGTGTTTTCAAGATTGAGACTTCTCATTATGATTGGCCTGGTGTTGATAACATATTTGTAAAAATCCACAACACCAAATTTTCTCTCTTTCCTGAATGCATTTATCGCCCTCGTCCTTGTCCGGGGGACAAGTTCGTGGAGTTTCTTCGTGATGCAGCATTTCACCACAGCAATATTTTCATAACTGGAGACTTCAACTGTCCAGATATTGTATGGCCTCTAAGAGCTCTACCACCTTTGAGTTCTCCCTCCTCTGCCTATGCAGACCTCATCAGTAAGACCACCTACCAACAACTGGTTGATAAACCTACTAGATTCAGGGCTGGACAGGTTCCGTCAGTGCTCATTCTAGTGTCAGACCCCAACCTCGTCTCGGATATCCATTATTTGCCTCCGTTCGGTAAATCAGATCATTCCACCTTGGCAACCGAGTTGCAGTTTCGACTGTCAAGTCCAAATTCTGGGTCCTTTAAAGAAGTTCGAAGTGTAGACTATGATAAAGCATCTGAACTATTGAAATCAAAAAACTGGTCTCTGATATTTGGCGACGAGGAGGATGTTGAGGAGATGTGGCGCTCTTTTATGGGGGTAATTGATGAGGTTGTGTCCGCTTGCACGACCAGTCGTTGGGTTAGAACAAACAACGCGAAGCCATGGATCAGTAAGGGACTATTGATAATGTCAAGAAGAAAGAAGGCGCTGTGGCAGAGGTTCCTCCGGACTAGATCAGTCCGTGATTTTCAAGATCATCGCAAATATTCAAACCACTTCTCTTCATCTTTAAGGCAGGCAAAGATCCAGTACGAGAGGCGACTCGCATCTGCGAAAAACCGAAACAAATTTTTCAAGTACCTCAAGATGTTTATGAATGCAGCAGTTAGCTTTCCGGCCGTCCATGGCTGGGCAGGCCGTCCCTATGAGGATTCCCTTGAGACTGCCGAGGTATTTGCCGATGTTCTCTCCTCTGCATTCGTGAGGGAGCCCGACGGACCTCTTCCAGAGGTTAGGTTTGCTAGGGTTTCTGGTGAGATTTCCGATATCAAGATCGATGAGGAGCTGATTCGGGGGTACTTGGCTCAGCTCAGGAATTCTGCTCCAGGTCTCGATGGCCTTTCTTCCAAGCTTCTTAGAAGCTGCGTAGGTTCCCTTTCTTTTCCCCTTTATAGAATTTTCTCTTGTTCCCTCAAGTATTCGATTCTGCCTGCTGACTGGCTTACTGCTTCCGTAACACCCGTTTTTAAAAAGGGGGATAAATTATCACCGCACAATTACAGACCCATCAGCTTGCTTTCTACAGCTTCCAAGGTCTTGGAAAGGATCGTTTCGGACCAGATCACCCAATTTGCGTTATCAAACGATGTTATCCCTAATGAACAGCACGGATTCTTATCTGGTCGCTCTACCATGACCAACCTCATTTTGTGCATCAATGAGTAGACCAAAGCGTGGGACCGTGCTTGGATTGGGGCTTATCTATCCAATCGTTTTTTCCACGTCAGGGGCGATCGTTCCTTCTCCAGTCTCGGGAGCCCTTTGTTATTTTGTGTTCCACAAGGTTCCGTCCTGGGCCCTATATTATTTTTATTATACACCTCGGATCTACCTAGATTACTCCACTCTTCGTGCTCTATGTTTGCAGATGATACCAAAATCTATAACTTTCCCTTATCTAACTTCAATACTCTGCAACTTGACCTGAATGAATTAAATGTTTGGTGTGGTGAATGGTTACTTCCTTTGAATGAGGAGAAGTGCTGTGTACTTCAGTTGACTTATGCCATCCGAAAAACCTTCAATGTGATGTTGCTACATTGAAGCTTCTCTTCACCACCTACATTAGACCATTGTTAGAATATGCTGGCCCAGTTTGGTGGCCTTCCACTCGTGCCGATGAGCATTGCCTCGAGTCGGTCCAGCGCTGGATCATTCGTATACCCTTTGGAAGGATTCGCACCACCTACGACAACAGGCTCATCACTTTCGGATTGCCGACATTCCAGTCACGGCGTGACAGAGGTGATTTAATTTATTCTTTCAGGTCTTTACGTGGCCACTTTGGTGATGATATCCGTGGCTTATATACTTTAAACACCAATAATCTGAGAGGTCACCAGTTCAAATTGGCAAAGGATAAGTTTGCTACTTCCCAGCGGCATAGTTTTCTTACCAACAGAATCTTTGAGGGGTGGAACCGTTTACCAAGTGCTGTGGTTGATGCTCGAAGTGTCAATGAGTTTAAGAATCCATTGGACTTGTTTTGTGGTGGAGCTGTTCAAATGTGAAACAATTAAGTTTAATTTGTATGGAGTTTATAGGAAATTTTCTCTATTCTAGTTTTTGCTGTAATAATAATAATAATAATAATAAAGACCCTTTATCTTGAGGTTATTGTTTTGTTAAAAGACCCTTCATCTCGAAGTTATTGATAGTCTGAATATATTCGAATAGCAATGTTGCAATATTCTCGCAACAAAGGACCGTTCTTGGAATTTGGGGTAGCGGCCGTTACCTCCAAGAATGCCTTCTGTCGGACGGAATTTTGGAAATTCCTCAAAATAATCTGTTTTCGGGTCAGTTAGCTGCCCTAGTTCATTGTGTATGTGAATTACTCAGTTGAAATTTTCTACGTAAAAGAAAATGGTTGTGAATTGTGAACCTGTGAAGCAATTGCATATCGCCAAGCACAATTCATCAGTGGAAGTTTGAGAAAATCTCATCCGAAGTGCCTGCACCTTATTCTGAGAAATCTACCCTCGACGATTGAAGCAGAGCTGTGATGAACTCCAAACAACAAATAAGTTCAGATCTCTTTATCATTTAATATTACCAGAAGTGCCCAAGATTGAGCAGAGAAGTTCAAATCCTTGGTTATTATAGACAACTAAAAACTCTTTCTGTGAGTGTAAACTCAAGTGCCGAACATTGTGTAACTATTTTTATCTGTGAACAGATAATTCTATTATAACTACAAACTTGTTTTTATTCACCTTGCAAACATCTTTTCTACCAAAGATAATTTTTGGATCTACTGTTATAGTATAACCAGCGACTCAGGAAGTGCGCTGCCCTTCATTAATCGGGTGATTATTATTATTTCTAATTTTGTACCCGCACAAGCAAAGATTTCAGAACAAGCGCTCAAAAGTTCCTGACCTCACTTCACGGCCTTTCTACATTCTATTTTTCGGAAAAGATCAGCTAGTTTTCATATTATCAGATTAGGTTAATTCTCCAATCCCCTCAGTCGAGTTCATTATTGGGCAAAATCCGTCGACCGGTTCATTAGTTATTATTATATTAGTAATTTTCATTTTGATATATAGTAGTTTTTATTTTGATATATAGGTTTGTTGTTTCGGTTGTATTAGTATCACATTGTAATAGAGTACGGAAAACACTCTAGAACAAGGGTGCAAAAGCTCCTGACTTCATATCAGTACTTTTATACGTTTTTATTTTCAAATTCGATGTCGGCAACTTGGAGCAACATCTTTGATCGATAAGAAACCATCAATTTTGAAGAACAAAGGCCTTCAACCTCAAAAATTTCCACTTATTCCGTAAACATTACAATACATACGAATCACTATATTTGAATGTAAGAAAATGTGAGCCAAAAGTTTTTAAGAATATGTATGAACAGAGTCGAGTTGTGAAATCCATTTGATGAATGGTCGTTCAGAAAAATCACATGTATACTCCATTCAAAGTTTATTTGTATCGCGGGTGGCTATGATTTAAGTTTCTTGGGTTGGCATCAGTGTTTCTTCGGATTTCGACGTTGCCGATGTCAAGCAGTTAAGCCAATTTTCACTTGTCATCTGTCACATTTGATTTTGAAGAGAATCAAAATATTTCAGAATTTTTTTCGAAATGCCTAAATTAATAACTAAAGAACAAAGACTTAACATAAAAAAAAATGCTATCTTGCACTCAAATCTGCGCATAGTGGTCAGGAAGTTATGGACTCAACGATACAGCAAAGTGTATCAAACATTTTCAACGTAAGTGAGATGTAAATATTATGTTTTATCCTAATCGAAATTTCATTACAGGTTCATATTAATTCAATCAAAGGAATTCTTAATGAAGACGACGATAAAGAGTTTCCTTCTATTGGTAGGCCCAAAAAAACACAAGAAGTAGACGATTTCATTTTTAGAAAAGACCTGCAACGACAAATTTGGAATTACAATTTGAAAAATGAACACTTTTCTATCGACACACTACTGACTTACGCTAAGGAACATTTGGATTATTTACTTCATTATTCAATATTATTAAATCAATGGGTTATAAATATAAAAAGGTAAATGGACGCAAAATTTTATGTGAACAAAAACATGTCGTTGCAGCCAAAATTACTTTCCTGAGAAAATTTTTGCAATTTAAGTCGATGGATGAAAATATAAGATTCGTGTTTCTTGATGAAACTTGGATTTACCAAAATGGTTCATCTGTTCGTCGATGGACACATGAATCTGATATGAGAGGAAATCCATCAAAAATTAAATCTGAAGGTAAAAGATTCACTGTTTTGCATGCAGGAAGTAATTTTGGATTTTTGGAGGGTTGTGATTTCATTTTAGATTCGAAGAATAATGACCGTGACTATCACAAGACTATGACCAGTGAAATTTTTCAAAATTGGGTTATTAATCAACTAATTCCAGGTTTATCAAAGCTTGCTGGTAAATTTGTGATCATAATGGACAATGCACCATATCATTCAGTGCAGTTGGATAAGCCACCAACTAGTTCAAGCAAGAAAATTGATATGCAGAATTGGTTGGTGAATAACAAAATTGATTTCGATCGGAATTTAAATAAAAAACAACTTTGGAATTTAATATTACCATTTAGAACTGACCGACAGAGACGATACGTTATTGATGAACTTTTGAAAGAGCATGGACATGAAGTTCTTAGATTACCCCCATACCATTGCCAATATAATCCTATTGAAATGGTATGGGCGTTTTGTAAAAACTTCTACAACAAGAAATTAAATTCTCATCCTTACACAAGGGATAGAGTGTTCAATTTATGGACTCTGGCTCTTTCAAAATGTACACCTGAAATGTGGCAAAATTTTTATTTACATTGCGAACGACTTATTGAAGACGACTGGACAAAACATATGGGTAACCTATCTATAGATAATATTCCTCCATTTATTATTTCATTGGAGGAAAGTGATTCAGATCCAGAATTATCTGATGATGAGTCTGATTCGTTCACTGAAGTAATGGATGTGGAATAATGTCGAGAAGAACTCAAGTTGTCACTTCATTTAAGGATATAAATTGAAATGTATGTAAGTAAATTATTGTTACATGCTAATATACAGTTATTATTAGGAGGATATGCTACTCATTTTCATTTAGTAAAAGGAGCACAATCTGTTGGCATTAAAGGAAGATTTTTCTCCTACAGGTGGATAAGTTTGTTAAGAATCATCGATCGGATAGCTCAACCTGGACTAATAGGCCCTTCCCCCATACCGAGCTTCTTCACTAGTGCACCAATATGACACAGAGAGCCCACCAAAGGCCAAACTACAAGCACTACCAATTTATGAACATCTACTATCATTGGAATAACTTTTTTTTATACAATAAATGTAAAATTGGCAGGAAGACTTCGGTCGATAGCCATTTGATGATTTTTATTATCAATAAACTTAATTTCTCTCTTCTCTTTCTTTCACAAAGATTTTTTTCACTATTCGAAAAATACTTATTGTGTAATTTGTAAAACCTTAATAATAATTTGACAAATTTCAATCATATGATATTTCATTTAAGTTTTCAAATATCTATTTTGATTTCAATAATGATTGGAAGTTATTTGATAATAGTAAAAGTCTACACATTGAATATTAATAATTGAATTATATCTAATTTGATTATGGTAGATCGTTATTCTTCATCGTTTTCAGATCATTGATGTTCTATCCATAGCGTTTAGTATTGTGAATGCTCCTGAATATGTTTATGAATTCTTCAAAATATTCTGTTGTATACATAACATACCTGTAAGAGATATTATTCGGATTGAAAGAACTTTAGAAGTAATCAACATTTATTCGATTATTTATGTTAAAAGCTATTATTTCAATTTTGAATATTGAGGATGTGATTAAAGCTGAGTATATCCCAGACCAACAAAACTATGAAACAATCACGATAAAAAATATATATTGAATGGAAGAATTAAGTCTTTTCGTCAGTGACTCAAAATGAAACCTTCATTTCACATAATCACCAAGAGATTTGCAGAGAATACCTACTGAACGAAGCATGTATAGCTCTCATCGAGAAGATCACAATGAAGGTATTTTTATGAGGAAAAATAAGAGATTTGAAAAACTAAATGTGCCTACCATCACTTTTATGAATTGATCAACTAGAACATGTTCAGAATACAAGCTTGTATTGAATCTTATTTTGTTGATAATTGAATCGAAGTGTTTCATAGAAGTGAGATGCTCTGTTCCAATTCTGCATTCAAGAATATATACCATTCCCTTTTAGCTACATCTTCAGATTCAACATTATTTCTTTGGGATACCTTCCTTAATTCTTTTGAAATGTTGAACCAGTTTCCAAACGATTAAAGCAATGTCCTTTCGAATATCAAACAAATTCCAATCGGAAGTTTCATGTATCATGATGAACAGATTAATGTACAAACTTCTTCAGATACCCGAAAATCACTTAAAATATGTTCATCCCTGATGAATGGTAACTTAAATATTAGAATTAATATTTTTGAGGTTATCATACAACATCCCAATCAAAATAAGAGCAGCTCCTTTAGAAATTTCTGCCATAATAATTTCAAACCTTTCGAAACTCTTCGAAGGTTCAGAAGTAAATTGGCATTTTGAGTGAATCCAAGTTTACTAGGACCTTTATGTGATATAGACAACAGTGCGTAATAATCTGACAGAAAAATAGCGAACCCAACCTAACTTTTTAATATACAGAGTGAAATGTGTCAAACTTCCATGGCCAACCGAGTTACAAATAAACTTTGAATAGAGTATAATTTTAATATGAAAATTTAAGGTGGTAATAGTGATTGATTCGAATTGAAAAAATCGAAAAGATTCTATCACTCAAGGAAAATTCTTATCGAATCACCCTCGTATAGAACTCTTACACTTACATCTGTAGATTTACTTCAACCCGTTCAACGGCTACACATCAAGAACTTGAGGAATTTCCGACACGAATTTTTTTGATATCTATCGATACGAAGAAGTAGGATTCAATTACTGCGATCGATTTACGACTGAAAACGGGATTAAGACCGCATGTATAAGTTAGTGTAGGCATTATATGGAATAGTATACCGATAAATAAAAATTTGTTTTATACATTTCCTACTGTGAAGTCGGCATTGCTTCTGGTTAATGACTGGAATCCATTGATATTTTATCTTCTACATGTTCGTGTTTCGATTTTCTTTATTATCATTGAAGTTCCAATGTTCCTTCAACAGATATTATTTCTGTTGCTGAAACATGAATATGGAGACTAGTTTGTAATTATGAGAAAATTATCCGAAAATCATTTACACGGTGTTTATCACGATCGAATCTACCTCTAATGTTTACGGTGTAGGAAATCTAAATTTTTATTGCGCACTTGTTCTAGTCCAGGAAACTATGGATACAGCGTAATTTAAATTTGAAAAAATTGAACCATTCTTCAACCTGTAGATCTTTAGATATCCAAAAATGTAAATCTCATTTACAGGGTGAGTCTTTGACCACTGCCTTAATTTTAATCATAGATTCTTGACGTCAAAAGAAACATTTTTTTCCTATAACATTTTTCCAAATTTGGCCCCGTTTAAAAGATATGGGGGTGTTGAAATTTCATAAAAAAATTGAATTTCACCTGTAATATTCAAACGACAATATCACTTGAAATGATCTCTTGTAGAAGGTTTTTAATAACAGTCATGCATATTATCATATATCATACGAATACATTGATAGCATTTTTCACTTCGACTTATTATACAAGGTGAGTCTTTGACCACTGCGTTAATTTTAACCATAGATTCTTGACGTCAAAAGAAACATTTTCTTCCTATAACATTTTTCAAAATTTGGTCCGTTCAAAAGATATAGGGTGTAGAAATTTCATAAAAAAATTGCATTTTCACCTGTAATATTCAAACGACAATATCAATTGAAATGATCTCTTGTACAAGGTTTTTGATAACACTCGTGCATATTTTGGCATCAATAGATTTATTCCACTTCTTGTGGGTTTCTCACTACTACTCTATAGATTGGTTAAATCGCATGAAAAACAAATATCGCTTGAACTAAAGATCCGTATTTTGTACTTGCTGGAATCATTAGTCTTTTTTGCAGATAAAATAATTCTTCATCTTTTCTCATAAATTGCGCCATTCTTGAGATATTTGAAGTTGAAAGGAATTAAATCGATATAATTTTGTTCAAATTTTCTGATTTTCCCAAATCCAACTCTGTGCTGAAATGATTCAATAATCAGATTTGTTCAATGTTGCCATATTTTATGTCTTTATTAAATATTTCTACAAAAGATTGAGGAAATCTCTCCAGTCTATGGTTCCACCACTAAAAACTAATAGATGAAATTAACCACTGAACAATTTTTGTCTTACATTCACTACGAAATCTAAATTGCCATTTGCTGTATTCATTATTAATTGTGTCTAGCACCTTTTTCAATATTTAATCCAGAGTAATATTCCATAATAAATAGAGAAAAAGATTTCCATGACTCACATAGATACTTCGGTATATTTTCATGATGACCGTTGAAATAGGTAATATATTTTCTGTCAGGGCCTGTTAAATTGAAGACTTGTCTTTATGAAGAGCTGTTTCTTTATAACTTCACACTTTCAGGGTTCACCTAATTATATCTATTCTAACATAAGAATGCTTCGAATTAAGCTCATATGAGTTTTAAAAACTTCGAAACCAGTCTCCTAGATTAGTTTTGTACCTTTATAGAAGTTTTTTCACATCTTTATTTCATACACCGATTCAACCTGGTTCACAAACTTAGGAAATAATAGAATTTCACTTGATTTTAATATTTCTGAATGTTTCCTATGATGCATGATTAATTAAAATTCTATCAATATTGTAACTGGAAGTTATAGGCTCATAAACAAGAAAGATTGAAATAGAATGCATTTTCTGACCATTATCTTTTCATACTGAATTAAATTATTTCAAACTATCGAAATTAACCCTAGAATATTTTCCACTTTTTTCTTGAAGATACAAATAACTGTTGACAGTTTCAAACAGAATCAAAACAACAAGGAACCACAGAACACTATTTTATTGGAAACTACCCACCACAGAGACATAATAACATTTTAATGTGATAATAATGCACTCTAGTTATTCTGAGAAAAATTATAACTAAAGATCAATAATGGTTACTAATAATATCTTTCATTTAAAAAAACTTTGCAACTATTAATTTTTTTCTCTCCTGGGGTTCGGAAATAAATTAATATTCTATGGTAAGGTATTAAAATTTGACATAATCTATGAATAACCATTTGTTCGAAATTCAATCATTATCCTAAAAAATATTCATATTCGATAACATGGCAAATTCCATTAAAATTATTAAACAATTAAAAGTGGATCACGCCGAGAGAGTCGCTGACCGACCGAAATCTGCTGACAAGTGTTCCGACCACACGAACGACAAGGAACTCCTGTTCCGCCCAGACGAACGGGTGGGAACCACAAATTACCAAAAATTACAGTTCCGAACTGCCACGCGAACAAACCTAATTTATATTACATTAACATACACAAACATTTGCACAAGCGCCCTGCACCGCCTAAACGAAACAGCACACGAAGGCACGGTAGAAAGAGTGTGGGATATTATTCCCTCTCCTACTCCTCGATCTTACGCTTTTTCGATGACAATCACGTGACCCTGACGCGAGTTTGGATCTTTTACCCATACAAGAGAGTGCTCAGCGCCGCTAAAGAAGTTTTCACTTCAAAAAAAAATTGCTAAATTTGCCGCCCCTCTAAATCTGTCGCCCTAGGCACCGGCCTACTTGGCCTACTGGTAAATCCGCCACTGATGGACAGTGATACAGTTTGAATTAATGTTCATTATTAATTTCATCATTCCATTGATTAGTTTTCTCATAAGATATTTAAGATTCATAAATGATTTCTGTAACGAAGGTTTGTTTTGTTGCATCGCCGTTAGATGTCTTATTGCGAGATTCGATACATAAATTTTGCATTCAAACCATCGTAGCTGATATAAACACGAAGAGTTTTTTTCTCATTTTTTTTTTCATCTTTCTTATCTCTCACTTCGTGGTCTTCAGGAAATTAATATCGAAATTTATTCTTTATCCATCGCCGACATTGAAGAATTGTGAATTGAAATTCTGACATACAGTGAGTTTAAAACCAGCAATTATTTTCGAATTTGTAATTTTTGGGAGCTGAATTAATTTTGCTGTTGAGGCATTAATCAATTGAAGTTGGGTAGCCTAGTCAGATTTTATTCCGTATTCCAAGGCTGCAATTAAGTGAAAATCTATTGATAAAGGGGATTATTTTTTATTTCCTATGGTAATTCTCACTCTACATATTCTACCTTCTGGGATCAATTGGTTTAGAAATTGGATTGCTGTATCTGGAGAGATTTTGACTGTACCTTTCCATACTTGGTTCATTTCTGATGCTAATCGTTGGGAGAAGAATTCATCTTGACTTTTAAGATAAGTCCCTTGCCATATTTGATTTCTTCATGTCAGTTCATAATTGAATAATTGGAGATACTCCCTATAAATTTCTGACTGTCTGGTCAACTAATATTAATTTCAGTTATTATATTTTATTGAATTGATTAACATCCGCAATAGTGAGTAAGTACTCGAAGATGACTAGTTTTTAATACAGGGTGCTCGGCACATGGACCGTCAAATTGTTTTGGGGCGTTGGTAGGGTCATTTACTACCTTTTCAGTCTTGGAACCTGGGTCCTCAGTATTACGGTTACGGAGGTATGATTTTTTTATTAGGTTTTTCTAAATTACCCAAAATGTACCCTTCGAAGCCCCATAACTTTTTTTGCGTGTGCTTTTACATGCATTTTTTTATTGTATTAAGTCTACATGAGTGTGTGTTTGAAAAAAAAAGTATTTATTGTTACAGATAACACCACAAAATTAACACGTGGGCCTTTTATTAAAAGAAAATTATGAAAGTATGAAAACATCTCCACTCCTATTGGAATTTTAAAAAAAGTTACCGCTATTACAAACTTAGTTTTATTTTAAGATGTTCTTTGGTTTATAACGTTGCTAATCATATGCTATTTACGTAAGTCAATAAAAAAAATAATACTGCAAATAAGGTTTTAGTCAGAAGAGTGAAGAATGTCGCACCTAAATAAAAGTACGGATTTCGACACAACACAGCGAGCAAGGAAATTTTACCTGCCCGTTTTAGACGCGTGTGAATTATTATTACTATTTCTGTCCTTAGGTTGGGTTGGGTTAGTCGCCGCTGACTTGACCCTACCGTCATTCTAGATTTAACTGTATCTGCTGTTGGAAGTGTCTGTGTCGCGTTGTTCAGTTTTTTAAATTTGTATTTTTTTATTTTTGTTACTTTTATCGACTTTTTGCTACTGTTGTTTTAATTTTGGTTGTTGATTTGCCTAATTTCACCAACGCTGAGTATGCTGATATGGTGATGGCATATGGCCATATAATTAGAGAAGTAATACATAAGCAAAAAAGATTTTTTATTTTTTGCTTATAACTTCTTTAATCTTTATTTTGGGTCAAAAAGTTATATTAACATATTCGTAGGCAAAGCAATTTACTACAAATTATGACTGTACCATTTTTTTGTACGACGTATAGTTTCCGAGAAATGCACGCGGGCAACTGTAGCACAGGGGGGCCACGCTGCGCGAGGCCCCTGTGCTACGGTTGTCGCATGCCCCGCAACCCAGGTCCGTTGGGGGCCCGCGCAGGCTGGGGCCCGGCTGGCAAATGCCACCTCGACTTCGACTGTATGGCCAGTCCGACGCTGGCTATAATTATAATAAGCTTCCTTCATCATGACTTCAGTACGAGCCACATAGAAATCTACAGTCGCGTAACTAAACACGTCGTTCAGATTCATTAGATATGTGAGCTATTCGATAGTTTGAGATTGGCGAATTCCACAAGATGGTTGAATTTGGGATCCGTTTCAGAAGCAATAAAATCAGATATTCATGAAAATTTTCTATTCAAATCTTCAAAATAACTTATAAGCATTGTAACTAAGAAAACTTCATTTAATTATATAGATAGAATAATTTTGGCCGGCTAGCTGGAGAGCAGGTAAAATGATTTGATGCCTCTACCCTAATCAATGAAAGTTCGAAATAGAACAGTCGTCATTTATTCCACTTTTTATAAATATCAGTTATTTACAAATGTACAGTCAAAATTGAGTGGAATTGACAAGATGTTCGGTCATGTATGTTTCACAGGTAATCACTATCCCCTTCACTGGAACTTATCTTGCTAGTTTCCACCCTGTATATTAAGACTCCAGGAAAATTATCTCCTCTGGAGGTTTTTCAGTCGAAGAAACGTTCGGTAATTATCTTCTCTGGTGGTTTTTCAGTCGAAGAAACGTTCGGTAATTATCTTCTCTGGTGGTTTTTCAGTCAAAGAAACGTTCGGTACGCCACTGCTGTAAGTTGGCAACAAGCTCTCAACTTCAATGAATTTTGTACTTGATAGGTCGACGACAAAATTCCATAGCCCGATGGATTTGGCTGTGAAAATCGGGTTTTTAAGTTTTGACTTGATAAAAATCTCTCAGTTTCCATCGTTCTCTAAATGCATCATTTTACAAAACGAAAATCTTTTAAAAGAAGAACGAATAAGCACGTGTCCAGAAAAGAACTCAATGGCGCAGATAGTTCGACACTAAAATTTCAGAGAACTCTGGACACCGAGAAAACAAAAAAACAAACATTGAATAATAAGGTTAAGTACAATATCAAAGTAAATGAAGGTGAGCTGATCCACCAGATATTCTCAAATGGAAAAGTGAAAAAATGGCGGTCCGACGAGAATTATACGACATCTTTTTGTCATCTACACAAAAAATAATTAAATGCATTAAATAAACATGACATTTAGGATCGAATAAACCTTGTTTGATCATAAATGAAAACTTACCGGAAAATTTCTTCCGCCAGGCAAAATTTGCATATAAAATTTACGAAAACACTTCAAACGTGTTATTTCAGCAGCTTCTCGACAGTGAAAAGACAAACTGGATCGAGAACATCGACCATGCGAGAAGGATATCGACCGATTCGGCGCGTTAAGTAGATCATTCCAATGATAAATGAAATGCTCATAGACAGTTTTAAAGCGGATTTTTGCGGTTAATTGAAATTGGTAAATCATGGTGCTACAGCATATCTGGATTAAGGAATCTCCCCTCTTCGTTTGTACTGTAACAAAACCGAATATGAACCGTCTAATTACTACTACGTCAACAGAGGAGTTCCGCTTCATGCGCCGACAAAGGGATTAAGAACATGAAAGGGACCGCTCGCCATAAAGCTGTCACATAAAAACGAATTGTTCTGGAATGTGAAGCATCTTTCTGGTAACTTCTAGAAAAACAGCGCCGGATATAAATGACTGAAGCCGATTCATGGATTCATTCATGAATAGAACTTGCTGACGAATAAACAGGTGTTCCTAGTGAAATTCTGTAGATAAATTGTGTATATAAATTATTGATTATTGTTAGTTAAGTGTGAATATAAATTAGTTTAAAGAAGACTTGTAGTGTTTTTCTAATTCGCTGAGGAAAAACGTAACAGTACGTTCAATTTAGAACCATCCTATATAATGTTTATGCCTCCCTGGTTAACATCGAATAGTGTAGCTGATATTCTACGGATTGATTAATGAACTGGTCTGTACCAAGTTTTTCATAATAAGGGTTTTTACTGGTTTTTTTTCGTGATAAACCAAGTTCATAAAACTAGTAGATTAGAGTGTTATCGTTTTGCCCAATTGTCTGTGATTGTCAAATATCCAGTCGAAAGCTGTCACGATCGTTTCAGCTGAACTTCCTGATGAAAAATCTGAGGTAAGAATCTGGTAAACTAATCGGAATCACTCTGTAATTTTGAAAGAAGATGACCTAGAATTTTCATAATATTTTTTAGATCAGGTATGTGCATGGTCGTGTGTTCTCGGCCTCGGAAAACTGATCCAATATGCGGATCGTCCTTGGAAAATGAAATAACACAGCGAGTTAATGTTCCAAATTCACAACATCATATATGAACTCAACACATTCACATAAAAATCAGATATCACAACCAATGATGAGCAAATGTAATAGCTACTAAAATGTCAACCAACTCTAATAAACTAGAAGAAAGTTGATAACACACAAAAATAATATACAACAAATAACGACAAGTGAAACACTATACAATAACCAAACGATCCAAATGCCATAACATAACATTTATTAAACAATAGAGTGTACACAAATTATACACAATATACATATATAAACACATACATAGATACATAACTGTTTATATTTCTTATAAAAAATAGTTCCTACAATACAGGGTGTTCGGCACATGGACCGTCAAATTTTTTTGGGGCGTTGGTAGGGTCATTTGCTACCTTTTCAGTCTTGGAACCTGAGTCCTTAGTATTACGGTTACGTAGGTATGATTTTTTTATTAGGTGTTTCTAAATTACCCAAAATGTACCATTCGAAGCCCCATAACTTTTTTTGCGTAGGATTTTACATGCATTTTTTTTTTATTGTATTAAGTCTACATGAGTGTTTGTTTGAAAAAAAACGTATTTATTGTTACAGATAACACCACAAAATTAACACGAGGGCCTTTTATTAAAAAAAATTATGAAAGTATGAAAACATCTCCACTCCTATTGAAATAGAAAAAAAAGTTGCAGTTATTGCGAACTTAATTTTATTTTAAAACGTTCTTTGGTTTATCGCGGTTCTAAAAGTATGCTATTTACGTTAGTCAATAAATAAAAAAATACTACAAATAGTGTTTTAGATAAAATAGCAAAGTAAGGACAGATTTCAGTAAAATACAGTTTTTGTATGATTGTTTATTTACAAAGTAAAATAACACAATTCTTTAACGTAAATTCTGTTCGAATTGTTCTCCTCTACTCCGAATGCACGCCGGACACCTTTTTCTGATTTCGACCGTTGTAGTGGCTAGCAACATTTCTTCTTTCATTACCACAAATGCCACGTTTATGCCTTCAAATAACACCTCTCTTGTAGGTACCTCTGTGAAATAAACCAATTCTTTGGCTCTACCCCAGACATGGTAATCTAAAGGTGTTAGGTCTGGAGATCTTGCGGGCCAAGGGATGGGGCCGGCTCTGCCTATCCATGAATTTGGAAAAGAGTTGTCGAGGTGATCTCGAACTTCTCTCAGGAAATGTGCCGGGCAACCGTCATGCGAACACAATCTTCATCGAAGGCCGGAACATCGGCTAGTAGCTCCGGCAGAGCATTCTGCAAAAAATGCAAATAAGCAGGCCCACTTAGTCGAGCCGGTAAATAGTGTGGCCCGATGAGATGTCTTCCTATCACACCAGCCCAAACGTTAACACTAAATTTTTGTTGAAAACTCATTTGCCTTTTCACGTGGGGATTCTCATCTTTAGGTGCCCAGTGATGTAAATTGTGCAGATTTTTTATTCCTTCTCGGTTAAAACAGGATTCGTCTGTCCACAAAATTCGTTTTAGAAACAAGTTATCATCGACATCTGTGTGCAGCAAAAATCTACAGAATTCTAACCGTCTGGCAGGATCGCCTTCATGAAGACCTGTAACAGTTAATGAAATTCATTAGTCTGTGACAATTTGTTCGCAGCCAAAAGGACAAATTTATCAATAAAAAAGTTCATTTACCTTGTACCGGGGTTTAATGAAAAGCGTGTTGATTTTTATCCCGAAGTACTGATCAAACTTTACAAATCGTTAAGTTGAGTCTTTGAGCAACGACACGAATGCTTATAGTTGGATCTTCTTCAAAGGCTTGAAGTATTTGATCGTCAACTGCTACATGGTGTTGCCACACATTGACCCGAGGCTCTTGAAAATTTAAGTTTCCAGTCTCTCTTAATCGTCGATAAGTGGTCGAGAATGTTTCGTGGTGGGGCAATCTTCGATCAGGAAATTTGACTTGATAAATCCTTTGAGCTGCACGAGCAACACCATCGGCCTTGCCATATGCCATCACCCTATCAGCATACTAAGCGTTGGTGAAATTAGGCATATCAACAACCAAAATTAAAACAACAGTAGCAAAAAGTCGATAAAAGTATCAAAAACAAAAAAATACAAATTTAAAAAACTGAACAACGCGGCACAGACACTTCCAACAGCATAGACAGTTAAATCTCGAATGACGGTAGGGTCAAGTCAGCGGCGACTAACCCAATCCAACCTAAGGACAGAAATAGTAATAATAATTCACACGCGTCTAAATCGGGCAGGTAAAATTTCCTTGCTCGCTGTGTTGTGTCGAAATCCGTACTTTTATTTAGGTGCGACTTTCTTTACTCTTCCGACTACAACCTTATTTGCAGTATTATTTTTTTTATTGACTTACGTAAATAGCATATGGTTAGCAACGTTATAAACCAAAGAACATTTTTAAATAAAACTTAGTTTGTAATAGCTGTAACTTTTTTTTAATTTCAATAGGAGTGGAGATGTTTTCACACTTTCATAATTTTTTTTTAATAAAAGGCCCACGTGTTGATTTTGTGGTGTTATCTGTAACAATAAATACGTTTTTTTTAACAGACACTCATGTAGACTTAATACAATAAAAAAAATGCATGTAAAAGCACACGCAAAAAAAGTTATGAGGCTTCGAAGGGTACATTTTGGGTAATTTAGAAAAACCTAATAAAAAAATCATACCTCCATAACCGTAATACTAAGGACCCAGGTTCCAAGACTGAAAAGGTAGCAAATGACCCTACCAACGCCCCAAAAAAATTCGACGGTCCATGTGCCGAACACCCTGTATATGTTTACCTATAATTTTTCCTTGCCATATGATAAATATATACCTTAAATACTTGAAATTTTATGTAAATTTTAGATGTATGTTTTGATATATTTTCCTAAGTTTCAATTACATTTGCAGTAAAATAAAATGAAGAAACATGCTTTAAATTGTTCAATATAATTTATTGAATTATGATTATGAATGATTTTGTATTAAATTTTATAACTACAATTTGGAGTACTGTTTGTACTCTTTATGAAAAATTGGCAAATGTTCATAGGGAAGAACATGCCAATCATTACTGTTCTTTTCACAGAATCTTACTTTGGTTATCCGGTTAACCGGATCGCCCACATAAACAGATTTTTCATAAAATTTGGAGGCTATGCGATCCATGTGTTCCTTCAGAGTTTCAATTCCTATGGTATCGTGTAGTGTTGTTACTCTCGTGTACCTACTTTTATTCAATACCATTCTTAATATTTGATTTTGGAATGTTTGCAGTGACTTTAAAGGTTTCGGCTTTAGATGGCACCAAGTAGGTGCTGCATAAGTGATAATTGGTCGAATATGTGCTGTATAAATTAGTTTTTCATTTTCTTTGGTTAAGAAACTGTTGTTGCACAACAGAGAATGTAGAGTTCGTTTCGCCGCATATGCTCTACCTAACGTATTTCCGATGTGCGGAAATTTAATCTCGGGTCTAGTGTTACCCCTAGGTATTTCACAGTTTCCTTCTGTTCGATGGTATGGTTGTTGAGAACTAGGGGTGAGATTAATTTTGAGCCATTAAATATCCTATTGAATATGATCATCCCGTTCTGTGCATCACCTTTGGGATATGTTTACGTAAATATTTATTTACAGCAGATTGGTCTATCTTTACCACGGAAATATTTCCGTCATCTGCTGACAGTGCTGGGCAGCTGTGCGCCATCTCGCGGCGACTATCTAAGGTTGATATGGTAATTGAGTCTTCTGTTGACGTGTTTGGTTACTGTGCATCTTTTCATTGTGACAGTTTGGGTTTGTTGCGCCATCTGTGTTTGGTATCTGTGCGTCTTTTTCATGGTAACTATTTTGAGATTGATGTGAATTACTACAGGTATTTTAATGCTTTCACATTCATTGCGATGGTTTTTTTAGAATCTCATTGTTCCAGAGCCCGGGAAAAAATCTCAGAACAATCGCACAAAAGCTGCTTACCTAAAAAAATATTTTTCCGATATCCCAATAATCTAATCCATAGATAGACCGTCAACGAAACGTACAGGTACGGCCCTTTTAGTTCGAGCGACCAAACGCTATCAATTTTTGTCAGGTCAGTCGCTATTTCTGAAGAAAACTGCAATCTCATAACCATATTAACTGTTTATCATGTTTTTACCATCTTGAATTGTTTGGTTAAAAAACTCTAAAAATTATAATTTTTTATAATATTCGTTTTGTCGTCGTAAACAGACAACGGAACTTAGTTTTTATGTTTGAAATAAAATTATTTTCGTTCAACATCAACATCCGTCACGAGATTGAGAGTCACTAATATAAGAGAACAGCACAGGTATGATAATTCTTTTCGTGTTGTTCAGTGTTAGTTGCAAGTTGAGCTAAGTTTTTGACGGAGTTAAAGTATTTTCAATAAGTGGTAATCATCAAATATGGGTCTTATTGAATGTGCAGTACCTGGTTGCAAAATTAACACTCCCCGATGACATGGTTTCCCAAATTTTAAAACAAAATTGGTCAGATTTCATATGTGGCTAGATATACTGCAGAATCCAAAACTAAAAGCCATTCCACGGGAAGACGTTTATAAGAAAAGAGTCTGCCACTATCCTTTTGATGAGAAATACATCTTACCTGGTACTAGAAGGCTGACGCCTAATGCATTACCAACTCTTTTTAGAAATGAGACTGATGCAACAGGTTCGTGGTGATTTCTCTATTTTAAACTTTCAATAATGTCATAAATGCTATAAAATTCTGAATTTCACATTAATAAGTTGGATGTTGACTATTCAATAGTCTTATTATCAATTTATTTTGCAGGTAGTGAGGATATGGAATGAGTAGATCTGAGTGAAGCTCAATCTGGATTTGAGATCCCAGATGAAAGATGTAAGATATAAATTATTAATCATACCACTTAAATTTCCTTATTTTCCTCATTATTAAAATATTTTTAAACTATATTCTTTAGTTTCAGAACTAGGGGAATCTAATCTTTCAATGCATCCAGAAGCAAACTCTTTGACATTTCACGATGTTGATGAATCACCTTCTCAAATAATATTAGAACACAGTGAGTTGTGACATTAGAATATAATGATAAACTGATCACTATTGTGTCATTGAAGAAAGAAAAGATTGAAAACATTACACAGTGACTTTGTTCAGTTCGAATGAATGCTTTCAAGATGTTTATTAGTTCGATTTTAATGAAATTAATTCAATCTAATCTTCTGTACGTTATGCTTACCTTGAATCTATAAGTAGTATTGATTATGTCCCTGATTTTCTTTATATGTGATAAATAGGATAATTTATCTCTAACATCTTCAGATATTTTGAGTGAATTCATCTCCTGAACAATTCTGGTTCTTTAAATAAAATTTTGTTAAAAATTTCTGTTTTTCTACACCAAATTCCCTTCTCTATAAAATAAGCATTAGTTGATTCGAAGCATTTTGGAGTCGAGTAAATGATCCAAATCAGATATCATTTACTCGACTTCAGTTTTGGCTTGAAAATAATAGTTCATAAAAGGTATGAATTTGAATGAACCGTTTCCCGTCAAATGAGGAAATTAGTTCGAGCGACCAAACGCATGGATGTCTATAAAGGTACTTTGTCTATGATCTAATCACTGTTCACATCATGATTTCAGACATATTACTGTTTCTTTGATAATTATTAGAATTCAGTTATCAAACTTGAAGTCCTTATTCAATCATTAAAGCATACACAATATACAGGGTGGCCATTTGAAAACGAAACAGACGAGATAACAGACGAAATAAGTTTTTTCGATAGAAATGCTCGGACAGGTCGATTTCTGTTCCTAGGCGGACAACTTAAGATGTACGTTACGGACGCATAGCGCTTCAACCCTTGCTGCTACAACCCCAACCCCCAATTTTTGAATAGGGAAGATGGGGCGAGTGATACCTCAATTCAAAGGTATTTTTATACTGATTTCAGCACAGTAATTGTTTTTCATTTTATGCATTAGTTTTCGAAATATTCTATACTAAGTATTTGAAAATGAAGTTTTCATGGCACTTGTAGTGTTTTTTTTTGAAAAATCGACATTTTGAGCTTCAAAACAACCATGAGTGTGGCTTCCTTTCTCCAATCCACTGACAGAAATCTTTAATCAAGATGTCGAACAAACAAAGCGTATTGCGAAGCAGCTCAATCTTGCTGAAACTCAATCTAAATTATCTTCGATATAATTTGCAGTGTTTCCAATAACATTCGGTAACACTTGATATCTCGGTCAAATATTTGGACAATTAACCTATTCTGGAAATATGAAAACTCTAGCTCATCTCTTTTGGATGCTAGAGAGGATACGGCCGGACAGACTCAACTTTCGCCACGAATTCTTCATCAGGGAGTTGAACCCAATCGATTGAGACCATTTTCGGCTCGATATTCCAAAATTACAGACATTCGGACAAAATGATAGGCACTCTGTTCGGGTGAACAAGAGCGCCAAAAAACACTACAAGTGCCATGAAAACACCACTTCATTTTCAAATACTTAGTCAAGAATATTTCGAGGACTAATGCATAAAATGAAAAAACAAGTACTAAGCTGAAATCAGTATAAAAATACCTTTCAAATTAGGTATCACTCACCCCATCTTCCCAATTCAAAATTTGGGGGTGAGGGTTGTAGTAGTAAGGGTTGAAGCGCTATGCGTCCGTAACCTACATCTTAAGTTGTCCCCCTCCAAACAGAAATCGACCTGTCCGAGCATTTCTATCGAAAACATTTATTTCGTCTGTAATCTCGTCTATTTCGTTTTCAAATGGCCACCCTGTATATCATCGAATGCAGTATTAATCGTTGTAATTGACTACTTTGCAGTGTGTTGAAAGATGTCAAATCTATGTTGAATCGCAAATCTCAAGTAGTTTGAAAAAGAAAATCTGATTTCAAAATATCAACATCTCATTAGTAGTTCCCTAGTATATGCTAGGCGTATCTGAACACCATATTTATTGTGGAGATTAAATATATGTAGAAAAGGTTTATTGGATCAATCCACAAGTAGCAGAATGAAATAAACGGAGATAGTATTTACCGACCGTGTTTCTGCTGATTGGCTTTGTCTGGGCAAGGTAACCTTAGGATTAAGAAAATGGTTAAAGAGCAAAATAGATAATAGGGGTACACAAATAGGAGCGAGCGACCAATTTCTGTCAACAATAGGGTCTTATTCGGTGGAAAATGTAATGCATTGATATGAGTGGTGCAACCCCAATGCAAGACAATAGGGCTAGTATGAAGAAAAGGTATATCGAGCGAATCCACAAGTAGTAAAAACGTGTTTCTGATGATTGGCTTCATTAGGGCTACTCGAAGATTCACCTGATATACCTTTTTCACATACAGGATGGCCATTTGAAAACGAAACAGATGAGATTACAGACGAAATAAGTTTTTTCGATAGAAATTCTCGGACAGGTCGATTTCTGTTTCGAGGGGGACAACTTAAGATGTACGTTACGGACGCATAGCGCTTCAACCCTTGCTGCTACAACCCCCACCCCCAATTTTTGAATAGGGTAGAAGGGGTGAGTGATACCTCAATTCAAAGGTATTTTTATACTGATTTCAGCACAGTAATTGTTTTTTCATTTTATGCATTAGTTTTCGAAATATTCTAAACTAAGTATTTGAAAATGAAGTTTTCATGGCACTTGTAGTGTTTTTTTTGTGAAAAATCGACATTTTGCGCTTCAAAACAACCATGACTGTGGCTACCTTCCTCCAATCCTATGACATAGAAATCTTTAATCAAGATATCGAACAAACAAAGCGTATTGCGAAGGAGCTCAATCTTGCTGAAACTCCATCTAAATTTGCAGTATTTCCAATAACATGCGGTAACACTTGATCGATAGAAATTTCCAAAAAGTCCAAATACGTACATATCTCTAATCAGATTACCAGGTAAGAAAATCAAATCATTAATGATGCCACAGAAATATTCCAGTCCCCATTCGTGAAACGATTTCCGACTTAATTATGAATTGTTTTCTCAGTTGGCTTTAATATGATTTCATTTTGTTGATTATTGAATTCATATCTTTTTCAAAAAAATTAGAATCTATAATTTTTTATTTATTACGAACAGATCATTAAGTTGGCTTACTGGTTCTTTGACATGTGAATTATTCTTAGTTTTGAATCGAGACTTGTATGTGTTCTAATTCATTGTTCGACATGGTTTATTCAACTGCAGAGCGGGTGGAAATGAGTTCAATTTTTTTTGCAAACAATCAATGTGCGAATAGAAACTCAGAATTCTTCAATCAACAACATTTAGATACACATGTTAATAGGAAGTATGTTTTGGAATTAGTGTTGTAGCGGCACTCTGTCAGCGGCAGAGGAGTATGTAGGGATCTCTTGGCGGCACTCTATATAGCCACGCATAGCTTAATTCACAGCGCTTCGGTGGCCTAGAGGTTAGCGCTCAAGTTTCACACCGACTAGGTAATAGGTGCCGGGTTCAACTCCCGGTGGCTCCCTCAAACTTCTAACCCCTGCGTCTATGGCATGGCGCACACAAGCCATACTGATGAGTCCAAAATGTGTGCGCCAAGGACGAAACGCATAAGTAGGGATAACTTACGATCCTACAGTGTCAAAGTTTCAAGAAACCGGGTCCGTGGCTAATAAAATACGATACATGGAAAGAAATGGAGCAGCTGAAGTAGCTGTTCTTGGACAGATTGCTCTGAATCAAATGACGAGTACGAGGCAGCTAGCACATGAATCTTGTTTTACACGAACTCGAATTGCAAATATTTTGAAGCATCATAAATTCCATCCTTACAAAATCCATCTTTCACACGCACTAAACGAAGATGATTTTGACCGTCGTGTTGAATTTTGTGATACAATGAGTGAACGAGTAACCGCTAATCCCAATTATCTGTGCAATGTTTGATTTTCCGATGAGTGTTCATTCTTTCGAAACGGCACAGTAAATCGACACAATTGTCGTTATTGGGCCGATGCTAATCCGAGATTGTTCCACGAAGTTTATACTCAACAACCAGAAAAACTCAATGTTTGGGCTGGAATATTTGGTGACAACATTGTCGGCCCGTTCTTTTTACCTTGTAATCTTACTGGAGATATGTATTTGGACCTATTAGAAAATCACATAGATCCAATTTTGACGGAAATTATTGAAAACAATGCTGGAAATTATGTGGAACATCAGATTGTGTTTCAGCAGGATGGAACTCCTCCACACTACGCCTTACCAGTTCGAGAATATCTGGATCAAAGATTTCCAAATCGGTAGATTGAAAGAAGGGGTCCCACTGATTGGCCAGCCAGATCGCCAGATCTGTCACCACTATATTTCTTTCTTTGGGGCCACTTGAACAGTAAAATTTACTCTACACAGCCCGATTCCATAGAAGATTCAAGAAGACGTATAGTGAACGAATGTCGTCAAATCACTCCAGAAATGTTGCAAAATGTGCGCCATCGTTTCGAACAAATCGGATTTCATTGTATAGAAGCTTATGGTGAACAATTTGAATATTTAATTAATTGATGTGAGTTTTTGATCAATTATTTACTTTACTTTGAAAAGTCTTATTTCTTGGATCAAATCATTCTGATACTGTACAATTGGAGAATGATTTCAGTGAATAAAACAGCTGGTCGAACATCTTACCCTAGTAGCATTAACACGTACGCTATGACTTCATTTGTCCAGTGGTAGATGTTTTGCAATTTCAAATAAAAGTACTGGAATTTTAGTGTTTCGGAAGCACGAAATGTCAATTATTCGCAAAAAAGTGATTTATGTGATAAAATTAACTAACGCATGAATATTTCGAGAACTAATGCATAAAATGAAAAAACAATTACTGTGCTGAAATCAGTATAAAAATACCTTTGAATTGAGGTATCACTCACCCCTTCTACCCTATTCAAAAATTGGGGGTGGGGGTTGTAGCAGCAAGGGTTGAAGCGCTGTGCGTCTGTAACGTGCATCTTAACTTGTCCCCCTCGAAACAGAAATCGACCTGTCCGAGAATTTCTATCGAAAAAACTTATTTCGTCTGTAATCTCATCTGTTTCGTTTTCAAATGGCCACCCTGTATGTAGAAAAGGTATATCAGGTGAATCTACGAGTAGCCCTAATGAAGCCAATCATCAGAAACACGTGCTTTTGCTACTTGTGGATTCGCTCGATATACCTCTTCTTCATACTAGCCCTATTGTTTATATATCTTACACATAAACAATGTCGGTATCTATAACAAAACGGGATTGGTACCTATCATTATTGTAATAAACTAATATATAACGTTAAATAATATATATAACGAGAATAATGTCACCTGCACTGACTTAAACATAAAATTAAACAAAAATTCTCATCATAAAATATTTTCAATTACGTGATTTGCGAGATATGCATATATTTAATGTGATTATTAATTAACCAATATTTCATAAGTGAGTACCTGCAACACATATTTCTTTTTATTTTGATTGAGTAGAATTAATAAATAATTATGAAAAAATTTTATTCACATAAATAAATTTCTTGGTATTTCTAAATGGAAAAAAGAATCTGATATAAATGATAATGTTCAAATGAAAGATCAATCCTAATTTCGAGTTTTAGACAAAACCTAAGGGCTGGTCGTTCAGAAATGATCTCTTGATAGTGGCAAATCCCAAAAATAACAGAGATAATCCTGGATTTTTCGCCATCTAGAGATCATTACTGAATCAACAAACGGCCCTGAAGAAATTCTAGTCAATTTCTATTACATTTGGTTTGCAATACCACATTTGTTTATTTTCATAATATTTAATCACTATTTCGGGACATCTAGCATTAGCTACCCTAGCAGCAACTAAATCTGCTTCTTTGCAATTTTTCCACATCATCAAGAACATGAGTTCACCATTAGCATCGGTGGCCCCCACTATTTTATCTGGTTCTAGTCCTCTATCAAATCCTCTAAGCCTATTATCCTCAGCAATGCTTTTACGTTTATTTCCTTTATCAACATCATCCGTTCTGCTAGCTGCTATATTTTGAAATTGTGCTTCATAGGAAGCTATTAGATCAGGACAATCAAGATTCTCTTCAGGCTCCCAAGTGTTATCTTCACTGAAAATAATCAACGATAAAACGATCTTAACATATATGGGTGCATTGGTATGACATATAATAAAGCACTCAGTTTAGGTGAACAAGAGCGCGAAAAATTGAGCTTTGCAGAAAATGGTGATAACAAATTGAATTGTAACATACTCTCTATAGCCTTTCCACTTAAGCAAATACTCTATTTTCCCATTTCTAGTTCTCTTATCCAGAATTTTTTCGACAGAAAATTCTACCGGCATGTCGTCATCTTCTTTTCCTTTCGCTGAAAAAGGTTTTTATATTTTCCAATTGAAAAGGAAATACATTATTTTATTTACCCATTCTTAGATCAAGATGTAAATAGAGAGCAGGGTTATCAGAGCAAGTAGGGTTAGATGTGTATAAACATAAAAATTTGTTGATTGATGGAATCATAGAGTATAGTTCAGAACAAATTTATATTTCCCAGTTAAGTGCCTATGACCCCGGTGCTTGAAATGCTTGTACTTCTCGCCCTTTTTATGAAGGGAAATGAGTTTACTGGAAAGGGTAAGAGTAGATCGAAGCACACCAGGAGCGCTCCCGAGACGCTTCATTTGGTTACTGGAAAGCAGATATAGTCATAAAATAGTTAAAAAAATATTTTGAACGCAATGTTGTCTATTGATGTATTCTTGTACCGCAAACGAATTTGTACTTGTACAAAACAGAACTTTAATCGCCATTGTGTATATGTTAAAAAATTTAATTTTATTTTCGGTGGTTCGGCAATATTTATTTCCACTGTGAATTCTGTGGTCGTTTCTATATTGAAATATTTTTGAAATCATTAGTTCAAAACACCTTGATTTCATATCGCTTGTTTAATGTTATATAGAATTCAACTGCGATGTTATATTCGTACTTTTCTACGGCATCGAATTATAGTCCAAAATTAAAATAGGTTATGGTTGAAGTCCAATCTCTATTGTTCGTTTGAAATGGGGCAATCAAGTAGTGGACTGGTATCTGGTAAGTGATTGTTATCAATTGTAATAACATTGATATTTGACAACATAATCATCTGATTGCTGAAATAAAATTTCTTATTTCAATTAATCAATCATAACAGATATTTTGACTGAATATGTTGAAATGGGTACATGGTACTAAAATTAATAGCCTGTTGAAGAGGTTCTAATTTTCATGTGATATGTGGGTAGTTTTTCTGTATTTAGATTTAATTTGGAAACTAGGATGCGAGACAGGGCGACTGCTGTAGAAAACTCTTCAATATACATATATAGATTTTATTTATTGAATTTGGTTGCACCTCTGACATCAATTGATTTCAGATATGTGTAATGTTGTCTCTTAATAGTCCAGTCATCTACCAAAAGGGGTAACCGAAGATGGTTTAATTGTATATCAAATTATGACAAAGATTGAGATGAACAGGTTAGGGCATCTTTGAATCTATGTATCTTGGTCCCAAGTTGGCAGCCAATCAACTTAGATAATGCCATTTGTGGGATATTGTCAAAAAACTGAATTTAGACAATTTTAACATTTTTGGATGTAACACTCTTGGGTTCGGAAGAACGAAATTGTCACGAACCAAAATCATCTTATGACTGGACTTACTTAGGGTTCTGTCTCATAATATATTCTATAGGTTGAAAGTTTAATATCTAGGTATATTTATTATGAAAATGATCAAAGTCCTAACATATTATTTACATGACGGAAGAAGTTCACAGTATTGGGAAACTAAAATTTTTCTTATCAATAAGAGAATTCAATACTTGTTCAAAGACTAAAAATACGTATGTATTTGTGAAGTCACAGGTGTAAAAATATATTGGTGTATGTATTTTCTCTGAGTATTATTTTTCTTCAATTGATTTTTATTTGGAATGTGTTGTATTTGGTGTGCAAGTGTTTACTTATATGGTTTGTGGTCAGTAAATTAAGTTCCTCTTGTGTATAATTGCCTATTAATTGAAAAGACATGCATGCCTTGAAATTCTTTTCAACCTCAATCACTGGTTTGGTTATTTTTGTAGTTATTAAGTGAGCATTTTCTGAATTTTGAATAGAACACTTACAAATAAAGTAAGTAGCTGAATGGAAAACACTAACAAAATAAGTTGTGATTTTGAATTTTCCTTCGATTTCATCTGAAGGTTGAGAAAGCGCATCCTCCATATCGTCATATTAAAATGATTTGGCATCAATGCAACATACAGGGTGGCCATTTGAAAACGAAACAGACGAGATTACAGACGAAATAAGATTTTTCGATAGAAATTCTCGAACAGGTCGATTTTTGTTTCGAGGGGGACACCTTAAGATGTAGGTTACCGACGCATAGCGCTTCAACCCTTGCTGCTACAACCCCCACCCCCAATTTTTGAATAGGGAAGATGGGGTGAGTGATACCTCAATTCAAAGGTATTTTTATACTGATTTCAGCACAGTAATTGTTTTTTCATTTTATGCATTAGTTCTCGAAATTTTCATGCGTTAGTTAATTTTATCAATTAATTTTTTGCTAATAATTGACATTTCGTGCATCCGAAACACCAAAATTTCCGTACTTGTATATGAAATTGCAAAACATCTACCACTGGGCAAATGAAGTCATACTGTACGAGTTAATGCTACCAGGGTCAGATGTTCGACTAGCTGTTTTATTCACTGAAATCATTCTCCAACTGTACGGTATCAGAACGATTTGAAGTGTTGATCTAAGAAATAAGACTATTCAAAGTAAATAATTTATCAAAAACTCACATCAATTAATTAAATATTCAAATTGTTCACCATTAGCTTCCATAAAATGAAATAAGTTTCGTTCTAAACGATGGCGCACATTTTGCAGCATTTCTGGAATGATTTGACTACATTCGTTCACTATACGTCTTCCTAAATCTTCTAGGGAATCGGGCTGTGTAGAGTAAATTTTACTCTTCAAGTGGCCCCAAAGAAAGAAATCTAGTGTCACACTACTTGGAGAAAAGAAGGAAGAAAATAATATTGGTTTGTCAAGTCGCAAATAAATCACTTCTTATTCTCGTTTTGATGGAAAATGTAGTGAAATGAATCTCAGGTGGTGGGTAGAATGAAACTAACTAGTTGTTCTCTCCAATTATAATCTTGTCTTGTAGCTTTGTTGAATATCCTCTTAACGAGATAGGTCAGAACAACTGAAACTATTGGGCCATATAAACTGACCGACAGATAGTACGAGTTTGGATTATTTATCGTTGACTGAATAAGCATAGGTTGATAAACGCATAATGAAATTTATATCAACACAATTCATATGAACTCATTTGGCCAATTGTATTATAGACGTCTATAAGTACTTACAGTTCTGTTCCAAATGTGCAAATTAATATGATAGAAAGAATAACTAGTCAAAGTATTAATGTTGTGCTCGTAGAGTGTTTTCCAAGCCCTCGTAGTGGGTATTGATGATGATTCAGCAAGTTGTAGGATACTTTCCAAAGCAAAGACAAAGGGGTTGCAGCAAAACCTTGTTATTAGGGTTGGTTGGTTGGTTGATGGGCAGACTATGATGATCGACAGTGGGGACTGAGAAGTAGATCTACTTCCTCAAGTTGAACAGCTTACCGAAGAATCCAATAATAATGACTGAGTTGCAGGGATGGTGTCAGATAGGAGGAAATAAGAAGCCTAAAAACCAAGACAACAATTATCTTACTGAAAACCTTCCGTTTAGTCTCCTTCGACTTACCAAAGTTGGAGTGTGGCTTAATATAGAGATCTCCACCTTATGGAGTTACAACGAAGATTTATGTGAAAGTAGCTTTCAAATCCTCTCAAAGAGTAGTTTTGAATAAAATCAAATTATTCCCAAACTATAAACTAAATTCCAAATAAATTCTTCTTTGTTTAGATCCGCAAATTGCGTTAAGATTCGCCAAGAATAATCTATCGAAAGAAAATGGAAGATTCCAGAAGGAAAAACGAAGCTGTCTTATCTCTTATCGTTTTTTTGTTATAAGAATTTCTATTTTTTTGTATATTCAAATTTAGAATATTGGATTCTATAGCATTGGCAACACTGATTTAATTTTAGGTTGGCATGAAAATTCAATGACAACAATATAGTCACTCAACCATAGAATACTTTTTACTTGTTCTTTATCTTAACGAACTTTATGCTGTAACAACAGATCTGGCTGGCCATTCGGTGGGACCCCTTCTTCCAATCTACCGATCTTTGATCCAGATATTCTCGAACTGATAAGGCGTAGTGTGGAGGAGCTGCATCCTGCTGAAACACAATCTGATCTTCCACATAATTTCCAGCATTGTTTTCAATAATTTCCGTCAAAATTGGATCAATGTGATTTTCCAATAAGTCCAAATACATATCTCCAGTAAGATTACCAGGTAAAAAGAACGGGCCGACAATGTTGTCACCAAATATTCTAGCCCAAACATTGAGTTTTTCTGGTTGTTGTGTATAAACTTCGTGGAACAATCTCGGATTAGCATCGGCCCAATAACGACAATTGTGTCCATTAACTGTGCCGTTTCGAAAGAACGAACACTCATCGGAGAAACATACATTGTACAGATAATGATTGGGATAAGCAGTTACTCGTTCACTCATTGTATCACAAAATTCAACACGACGGTCAAAATCACCTTCGTTTAGAGCGTGTGAAAGATGGATTTTGTAAGGATGGAATTCATGATGATTCAAAATATTTGCAATTCGAGTTCATGTAAAATCAGATTCATGTGCTAGCTACCTTGTACTCGTCATTGGATTCAGAGCAATCTGTCCAAGAACAGCTACTTCAGCTGCTTCATTTCTTTCCATGTTTCGTTTTTTATTAGCCACGGACCTGGTTTCTTGAAACTTTGACACTAATTCCAAAACATACTTCCTATTGACATGTTTATCTAAATGTCGTTGATTGAAGAATTCTGCGGTTCTATTCGCACATTGATTGTTTGCAAAAAAAGTGAAATTATCTCCACCCGCTCTGTAATTGAATAAACCATGTCGAACAATGAATTAGAACACATACAAGTCTCGATTCAAAACTAAGAATAATTCACATGTCAAAGAGCCAATTCAATGATCTGTTCGTAATAAATAAAAAATATCGATTCTCATTTTTTTGAAGAAGATATGAATTCAATAATCCACAAAATGAAAACATATTGAAGCCAACTTAGAAAACACTTCATAATTAAGTCGGAAATCGTTTCACGAATTGGGACTGGAATATTTCTGTGGCATCATTAATGATTTGATTTTCTTACCTGGTAATCTGATTAGAGATATGTAGGTATTTGGACTTTTTGGAGATTTCTATCGATCAAGTGTTACCGCATGTTATTGGAAATACTGCAAATTATATCGAAGATAATTTAGCTTGAGTTCCAGCAAGATTGAGATCCTTCGCAATACGCTTTGTTTGTTCGACATCTTGATTAAAGATTTCTATGTCAGTGGATTGGAGGAAGGAAGCCACGAAATGTCGATTTTTCATAAAAAAACACTACCAATGCCATGAAAACACCACTTCATTTTCAAATACTTAGTTAAGAATATTTCGAGAACTAATGCATAAAATGAAGAAACAATTACTGTGCTGAGATCAGTATAAAAATACCTTTGAATTGAGGTATCACTCACCCCATCATCCCTAATTAAAATTTGGGGGTGAGGGTTGTAGCAGCAAGGGTTGAAGCCCTATGCGTCCGTAACCTACATCTTAAGTTGTCCCCCTCGAAACAGAAATCGACCTGTCCGAGCATTTCTTTCGAAAAAAATTATTTCGTCTGTAATCTCGTCTGTTTCGTTTTCAAATGGCCACCCTGTATAATAGAGCAGCATTTGTACAAATGCATATATGAAGTTAATACTCTAGACATCTTATCCAGATAAAACTTCTAGGATTATGAAAGTAGTATAATTTTTGTATGAATTCAAAATAAAGCTTCAATATTTTTGGTACATTCTCAGTAGCTCATCTCAAGCAATAGAATAGTTGATTTAAATATTGGAATGGGAAACAATCTACATAATATTTAAAATAAGGTTTAACTGGTGGTAGCAGGATCAAAAACGGGAAAATTATACTAAGTCATCTTTCCAAATCGTCGGCGAACTGATATAGTATCATTTTCCCGTTTTTTGATCCTGCTACCACCAGTTAAACCTTTAAAAAATACAATTTTGGATCACCAATTTTAATTTAAGAATTCAAAATAAGTATTTATTACCTTTCCTTGAATATGTAAAGCAATTCATGAATTTATATGATAGAAGATGAAAAAACTCAGTATGAAGTAACTTTTTATACATTGTTACAACTTGGTTGTAATAAAACTACTTTTGTGAGCAAAACCTTTATTCTCTCGGTACTCCGAGGTTTTCGCTACAGAGTTTCGGAACATAATAATGAAAACTCGTTCCTTTTCTACACATATCGACTAATTCGTCAGCGGTTATTCTCGCTTCCATAAGATTGATAAATCACCGACCAATATTTGAAAAACAGGCATAAATACAATAAATGTCAATAAGGATATCAACTTCAACGACGAATTCGTCAGCGGTTATTCACGCTTACATAAGACTGGTAAATCACCGACCAATATTTGAGAAACACACATAAATACAATAAATGTCAAAAATAATATCAACTTCAATCCTTGGCGGCTCATTAGCCTTGTAAATATCCAATATCCCATAATAACTATAACAACATATTTCCAATGTATCATCATCAGTATGACCCATTGCGGATAGTTTATCTGAGATATTTCATTTTAGGTAAGTTAAAGGTAAGACAGGATCGCTCACCTATGAAGCTTTTTACATAACTAATATAGTTTCTTACTAGTATGAGTGCAAACATTACTCACCCACTAAGCCCAATTCAAAGCAACAATATGTATTATGTTTTCTAACTGACACCTTGATGTATTATGAGTTGCCTGACTTCTCCCAATAGGTACAGTAAATGCGAGAAACTCGCTGTTGCGGTAACTAAATTTGAGGGTATTTCAAGCGAATAACCCAGAGTAACCAGTTATTATTTTGGTCCATCTAGCGGTTATTGCTGGTTCTTCTTGGTTATTACTGCGAAATTCAGAAAGAATAACCAGAAATTATCGCTTGAATGCTCGGGTTTGGTTATCCGTGCTGTCATTCTTTTGATTCGCGTTTATTTATGCTCGTAGATTATCTGAGAATTTATCTGATTCAGATAAAAAAGGCCCATTCCCGAAGCTCATATAAACAAAAAGACATTTTTATAAGCAATTTTTTATTAGCCAATATTTTCTTATAATGGAATTACTGAAACTACAATAAATTTAACAAGGAAAAAATACCAAATTAGACTCATATAATATCTATACATGTAAAAAAAAGATCATAAAAAAAATTATTTTGTGAGTAACTAGGAATGAAGAAATTGACAAGAAATGATTAAAATGAAAAATATCAATACTAACAGCTAGTAAAAGGAAGAAAATTAAGTCAAAGAGACAGAATGGGAATGTTTTAATTTTAAAGTCAATGACGAATTTTTTTCCAGAGTTAGAAATTAAATCTATTTTTCCATTATTTCAAGATTATACTTGATGAAAATTTGAAACAAACACAAAAAGGCAATGAAAACTTCTTAATCTCCTAATCTTAGGAACGGCAATGACAAATTTCATGATGGTTTTAACAAACAATATTTTGAATTTGTATATTTCAGTTTATTCCAATTAAAAAAAAAAAGAGTTATTTGGTCACTTCTACTGGTTCTTTTTCAATTTATTGATCTACCTTAAATTTTCTCCTTATTGCTACCACATTGTGCATTCTCAGAACATCAGAACACCCAAACTATTGATACAATGTTTTGCAGATACTCAGTATTGCACACATAACATAAATTTGAAGCAACCTGAAAATTTATCTTTTCATAGTTTCATTAACAGAATTCTCAATGGATTTTTATTGATTTCTTGTGGCTTTAATTTTCAGGTTCTTGTAATTTTCAAATCATTATCAATCTAGATTGCTTCACACAAATGACATTTGCTCTTTGAACCTTTTATTTCTTCTCTTATAGAGTTATCCTGAAATTTGAAATAGAATTTAATATTATCTTTATAACAAATTCAATTAAAATAGATGGTTTCACTGTGTTACTTCAACGTACTTTCAGTTGATGACTGGTTAAGTTTCTCTCTGCATTCAATGTTTGCAGCTGCTGATAAAATTTTTGATTACTGCAGCTAACAAAATACACAAGGAATTCTGTTTTTCTCTATTGAAAAGCAAACCTAATCTGTACATTCTGCAATGCTTCTAATGGTTTTCAAATATTTTTTTACCTAGGTGAGTTATAGAAATGAAATTTTTCTCCATTGAATGTACAGTTTCTGCTTCCAATTTTCTTTTTGAGTTTTCCTAAAATTTAAATTGTGATCAAATACCTACAGCCCTAAAAGTTGAAATTCAAGAAAATCATTGGATTTATAAGTTTCATTTCAACGCACCTTCAGTTGACAGACCAGTTGTATTACTGATCTGTAATTTACAATTTCCACGTGATTTTCAGCAACATTATTCAGAACCACATGATTATATTAGATTCTGTGTATTTCCTTGTTTCAAGAACTGTATTTCATAATTGCTCTGTCTTTTATTATGTTGAAAAACTCTACATTTTTCTATTTGATATCAGGGGTATTGTGGTCCCATTTTTGATTCTTTCAATCTAAACGACACAACTTTTCACCTACGTTCTTTAAGTTTTCTTTTGAATCTGTGAATTTAGGAAGAACGTATTATTTTTAATTTGATCTTAAATTGCCTTAGTTCCTACCTGGAGTTGAACTTCCATTTCGTTAAATCGAATTCGTGTTGCTACTTATAAAGTTTGGATTATTAATTATCTCTGTGAAATATTCAATAGTCTTTCGGTTCAACCAAGATCAGTTTTTCAACTTCCAAATAATTCAAAGTTCTTGCTGTTGTTTACTATTTTCATGTTTATACACATCTAACCCTACTTGCTCTAATAACATAGACCTTATACAGGGTGAGTCTTTGACCACTGCGTTAATTTTAACCATAGGTTCTTGAGATCAAAAGAAACACTTTTTCCATTACGGTTTTTCTATATTCAAGCTGCGTTGAAAAGTTATAAGCATTTTAAGTTTTCACATTGGGCAAATACCCCTCTGTAGTCCAGTTTAGTTTGAATGAGAAATACCTTCCACAGCATCAACTATTGAATCTGAATTGAACATTATTTTCTATCTAAAAAAATGATTCACTCACTCATGTTTCATCCGATGAGGTCCATATCCAGAAGGAAGATACAAAATACTTATTTTCTGGTGAAAAAATTCAACACCATAAACAAAGATTTTTGTTGTTCTACTATATTTTCTTTCTACTTCAAGATTATAAACCATGCCTTTCTAGTGAGAAATTCCAAAAACACCTCAGAATTATTGGGTGTAATCATCATACATTTGTAATTTTCTTCTTAAAATTTTCAAATCATGATAACCATCATTTCTATGAAACTTCCAACGCAAGAGGTTGTCACTGTGCTTTTTTTCATTCAAAGCCAGAAAAAATCATCTATGATTTTCCAAACACTGATATTTGTGAAGTTTCTTCTCCTCGACAGAGACCAGTGAACAGGTATTTTCTGTACTGAATCCCAATAACAATTTACCTGGATAGATTACAAGTATTTCCAGATTTAGGTGTGCAATTATACTTTCTTGAAGAAATACCTAAATTTGATTTTGAAAAATCAACTAGGTGTTCTTTGATAAAAATTTTTTTGTTAAATCATTAATATGAATCTATTCTGTTTAGACTATAATTACTGATTACTGATTTGTATAATCAAAGTATCTGTTTTAATTACGTAAACAAGAACATAAATATTGAATAATGGTTATTCATAGATTATGTCAAATTTTAATACCTTACCATAGAATATTAACTTTTACCGAACTCCAGGAGAGAAAAAATTAATATTTGCAATGTTTTTTTAAATGAAAGATAATATCTGTAACTATTATTGATCTTTAGTTATAATTTTCCTCAGAATAATTAGAGTGAATTATTATCACATTAAAATATTATAACGTCTCTGTGGTGGGTAGTTCCAAATAAAAAAGTGTTCTGTGGTTCCTTGTTGTTTTGATTCTGTTTGAAACTGTCAAAAGTTATTTGTATATTCAAAAAAAGTGGAAAATTTTTAAGGATAATATCGATAGTTTTAAATTATTCAATTCAGTATGAAATGATTATGGTCAGAAATTGCATTCTATTCTAATCTTTCTTGTTTATGAGCTTATAGCTTCCAGATTCAATATTGATTGAATTTTAATTAACCATGCATCATAACAAACATTCAGAAATATTAAAACTAAGTCAAATTCTATTATCTCTTAAGTTTGTGAACAAGGTTGAATCGGTGTATGAAATAAAGATAATAAAGGTATAAAACAAATCTAGGAGTCTGGGTTCGAAGTTTTTAAAACTCATATGAGCTCAATTTGCAGCATTCCTATGTTAGAATAGATATAATTTGATGAACCCTGAAAGCCTGAAACTATAAAAACCAGCTCTTCATAAAGACAAGTCTTCAATTTAACAGATCCTGACAGAAAATACTTTATCTATTTCAACGGTCAAAATATACCGAGGAGTGATGGAAAACTTTTTCTTTATTTATTATGGAATATTATTCTGGATTAAATATTAAACAAGGTGCTAGACATCATTAACAATGAATACAGTAAATGGCAATTTAGATTTTGTGGTGAATGTAAGACAAAAATTGTTCAGTGGTTAATTTCATCTATAGTGTTTAGTGGTGGAACCATAGACTGGAGAGATTTCCCCAATCTTTTGTAGAAATATTTAATAAAGAAAGAAATATGACAACATTGAACAAATCTGATTATTGAATCATTTCAGCACAGAGTTGGATTTGGGAAAATCAGAAAATTTGGACAAAATTATATCGATTCAATTCCTTTCAACTTCAAATATCTCAAGAATGGTGCAATTTAGGAGAAAAGATGAGGAATGATTTTATATGCAGAAAAGACTAATGATTCCAGGAAGTATGAGATACGGACCTTTAGTTCAAGCTATATTTGTTTTTCATGCAATTTAACCAATCTGTAGAGTACTAGTGAGAAACCCACAAGACGTGGAATAAACCTATTGATGCCAAAATATGCATGACTGTTATCAAAAACCTTCTACTCGAGATCATTTCAATTGATATTGTCGTTTGAATATTACAGGTGAAAATGCAATTTTTTTATGAAATTTCAACACCCTATATCTTTTGAACGGGGCCAAATTTGGAAAAATGTTATAGGAAGAAAATGTTTCTTTTGACGTCAAGAATCTATGGTTAAAATTAACGCAGTGGTCAAAGACTCACCCTGTATACTAGTAGTTGCATCTAGACTTAAGAGATTGCCTCCGTACCTCGATAAACGCCACCGCTTCGTTTGCATAGATTTGAAATTGGTCTCTTTTGCCTTCCCTGCTCTCGTCTGTGGTCTCTCCTAACCTAAAACGACTGTTTGTATCCGTTTTTGAATCTGTCGGTTTTTGAATGTCTCCATTTTGATCATTTGATATTGTAGCCTCGTAGCTATTTTCTGGGGAATGTTTTCCATTCAGTTTGCCTCTTTTCTCTACAGCAACTGACGCATGTGAGTAACATTATGTTTTAGTTGTTGATGACTCTTTCTTATACCTGTTTTGAATAGATATTTTTATTGTCAAGATTTTTATCCCCATACCTAGTATAAACTGGGTCTTTGTGTAATTCTATTTAAAAAAACTTTTCAGCATCCTGATGAAGGAACCAATATAGTTCCGAAATATAGGTGTATGTACCAATGGTTGTTTGATTATAAATAGCCCCATTAGCCAAGAACCCAAATAACTTTCACATATAATCTAAATAAGATTAGAATGTCAACGACAATTTCAACGACATTTCAAAGTAGGAATTGACAGGGGTGAAATGAATTGGATAGGGATTGCAAAACTGGTTCTATGCTGGGTAAATTTTTGAATTTCATAAAAACATATCGTAGACTATTAAACTATAAAAGTATACCTCACCAGGGATCTTACGAATGGTATGAATTGAAGAATTTTCAAAATATTATACGGAGTATGGATTAAAATTGTAATTGAAATTATGTGACAATGTTCTGTGAACGTCGGACGTGACTGATGATCTGGAAATTTGTGTTTGAGCCAAAGTAAGCTATTTTCAGCAATTAATTTAGAATATTTTTAATTGCGATTGGAAGATACGAATCCAAACTCCAAACATCCGATTTTCGGGGAGTACACGTATGAAAACGGCTTTTCCTGATCGTGTCCGTGGAAAAAGCGTTTTTCAATTTTACCGGACCATCTTTCGCGAAAAACCGGGAAATCGGTGTTTTAGATAATTTTTTTTAATTTGTTAGCGTTGTCGTCAAGGCGTGTGAAATGCACCTAACGAAAGTCCGTCTTATGAACTATACGGTGCTCGCTTCGCTCGCGAGATCGCCTTCCCCTTTCTACCTCGAAATATCGCATTTTTAAACCCCTCGCCGACCCAAAGTTTTTCGATCTCCTTCGGTGGTTACCTGTATCGAACCATCGATTACCACAGAAATATTCCTTATTGTTTTTAATATATTGTCATCAGTGTATGGAAAATCATAGATGATTTTTTCTGCTTTTGAGTGAAAAAAAAGCAATGTGACAACCTCATGCCTTGGAAGTTTTCATAGAAATGATTGTTTTCATGATTTGGAAATCTTACGAAGAAAATTACAAATGGATGATGATAACACCCAATAATTTCGAGGTTTTTTTGGAATTTCTCACTATTTTTAACAGAAAATTAGTAGTTTGTATCTTCCTTCTGAATTGGACCTCATCGGATGAAACATGAGTAAGTGAATAATTTTTTAGAGGGAAAATAATGTTTTCAAACAATTCAGATTGAATAGTGGATGTTGTGGAACGTAGTTTTTATTCAAACTAAACTGGACTACAGAGGGGTATTTGCCCAATGTGAAAATTAAAAATGCTTATAACTTTTTAACGCAGCTGAATTTGGAAAAACAGTAATGGAAAAAGTGTTTTTTTTTATCTGAAGAACCTATGGTTAAAATGAACGCAGTGGTCAAAGACTCACCCTGTATGTATATTACAGTCAAAATATCAAGAAATGCTCGTCTGCATTCCCGAATTTTTCTGGGTTCCCTTACGCCCTGCGGAAATGCATTGATTCCATTATGATGGTTTCCGTCTGAATTTAATGTGTTCTTAAGTTACTCGTCGCATGTATGTTTGTCTGTCTGTCTGGATGGTACCGCTATCGCAGTTAAGGGACCGGCACGAGCCAGCTGCCGAGCGACACGCGTCTCTTTCCCTTCGCCGCCCTTTCCCCCCTACACTGTTTCGCACTTCGTACATGCAGCAGTTGCGCTCACGGTACGACCCTATGGCCGTACCTTTCCAGCAATTCCTTTGCAGTAGGGGGTTCTAGTATTGTTATCGTGCACTGCACTCGTGGAATCTCCTTTCGCTTGGCTGCTTTAGCAGACCTCCACATACTGACGCATGCTGTTGGACGATCAGAGGTCAGGGTTGGCTCTTGGGCTATTTGCCCAAATTATATCCAATTATCCCAATTGATTTATTTGGCTGATATTGATACTCCTGGAGTTTACATGTAAGAAAGTTTTAATCAGTCCTGTACTCAATTTTCGTAAATGAATCCACTCTCACGATATCTTTGAATTGATTTGAAAATATAATGAATTTAGATAACAAAATTGGACATTCTTGAAAAAGCAAATAAAATAATAATTATCTAAAAATGATCATAATAGTCATCACTGTAACGTATAAAAAAAATAAAGAAGGAAGGTGGCTTAAAATGTGTCTTATACTATAGTGTGGAAGAAATGAGACACTAATAAAAAATTTGCAGACAGATAAACGTTTTCTGCAGCATGCTGAACTGATACGAAAAGATATAAAAACCGAGTTATTGAGTGGCGGTGAAGAATTAATCTCTAATGGTATGCCCAACATCGAGTGCTTGTGAAAATATATCTATTATAATAATATGATGCATAGTAAGGTCTAGCGCCTAAACCAATCAACCGATTTGCATCAATTTTTTTTTAAATTACCGGTAGGCATCTAAACTGATGCAGAAAAATAATAACAAGTGCCAAACATCTATAATTTCTCTAAAAAACACAAAAAACTTAAAAATTAAGGGTGTTTGGCAAGTTTTCGCTGTAGATGGCGCACCGCTCAACAAATTTTTACTGATATGGGCTTTAATTTCTTCTTCTTGCACTGCAAGTCACCATTATCGTTATACAGGGTCTTTCACGAAGGACCTCACTCATATTTATACGGGAAACTACTGAACGTATTTTCATGAAATTCAGCACTTATAAGTATTTCACGATGCTGATGAGATCTAAAATATTTCCGGTTTTTCCGGAAATGACGTCAACTTCCGTTTTTCAAGTTACAAAACCATTTTTCAATTGCAGAAATAGATTCCCTAGAAAATTTCAAGTTATTATGATGTAACATTTTTCAGTTTTGGTTGGAAAATTCTCTCTGAGCGGAAAATTCGAAAAAAATCGAAAATAGAGCTCCGCTGAAGCAAGTATAACTTCGAAGTTTTTGGATGGAAAATTTTCATTTTGGGATTTTTCAAGATGTAAAATTGATGTATCTACTTTAAAAATCGAAATCGACATCGAAAGTAAATAACTGTTACTTAAACCATGTTTTAGATTTTACTACCCTAATATGCAAGAGAAAAAAGTTACAGGTTGTTCCTAAATAGATGGCGAATTTGGATTCGAATTTGTATCGGAAACCTCTTTATTTCAACTAATCGGCCATCGGTTTTCTCTCCAGTGATAAATAAATAATTCCTTATGAACCATATGCAAAAACTTACCATGTTTTACATTCTTTTTTTTTTAATGATAGATATCATTAATTACATCTGCCAAATTCCTCTTCATTCAGTAGCATTTTGTGTTTACTATTAATTTGGTGATAATTCGTATTAAGTTATAAAATCGATTACTATGTCTAATTTTACCAATGAAGATTATTTAAAGCTCATTCTACTTCATGGAGAATGTAATCAAATTGTAGATAGAAAAATTCGACTGTTCATTGAGAGGTTTCCTGATCGACCCAGACCAACGAGAGATATCATTAACAGACCCATGACAAACTTGAGAAATGTCGAATCTATCGTTAAGAAAACTATACACAGAGAAAAAAGTGTAGTAGAAGATGAGAACAACGAAATTACAGTTCTTGCATATTTTCGTGTGAATCCTCAAAATTCACTCAAAGATGCCGAGATTACTCTGGGATTATCTCAATCTAGTGTTTGGAGAATATTAAAAAAAATAAAATGCACCCATTTGAATTCAATAGGGTACAGCATTTGAAGGAAACTGATTTCGTCAGGAGAACAGAGTTTTGCGAAGCTATGATGATTCGATTTCAAGAGAATGAAAACTTTTGGACTGTATAATTTGGGCCGATGAATCTAAATTCACAAAGAATGGTTCTTTCAATAGGCATAACCGTCATTATTGGGATGAAGAGAAATAACCACCACTTCAGACAAAGGAACTTTCAAGAGACCTGGAGTTTCAATGTTTTTGCGCCATCAAAAATAATGCAATTTTCGATGTTCACATTTATGATGGGACTTTAACTGGTAAGATAGAACACTACACATGTTTGCATTATTTAAAGAATGTTCTCCCTTAGGAGATAGATATTCTGACATATTGACTCAAATAATTGAGCCGCTAGTAAGGAACCATAATGACTTATGGTATCAACAAGATGGCGCGCCTCCACACAATTCACTCAATGTGTCAAATATCCTATACAGGCTATTTGAAGATCGATGGTTGGCGAACAATGGTCCACATCTTTGGCCACCAGGTTCTCCCGATTTAACTCCTTTAGACTATTATGTTTGGGGTAGGATAAAAAATATTGTCTTTTCAACTCCCCTGACTGATAAAGAGCACTGCATAGAACGAGTCAAAAATGCGTTCAGGTTTGTTTAGATTTTTAGATTCATAGTTTTGAAACTCAATTTGGTTTTTAAACACTTTTGCAGATCTCTTCCTCCCGATGGGAGGAAGAGCAACGCACGAAGCATTTCTGAGACGTATAAATAAATGTCTAGAAATTAACGGTCAAAACTTTGAGCATCTTCTCTAGTTATAACTGCGAGAGTTTGCCATGATTCTCCTACTAATAACTTGAAGTCGGTTTCAAGAAGGGTGAAAAATCTACAGCATGGTTCAAATAACAGTTCCTGAAAATTTCATCTTTTTCGCGTGAAGGGAAAAGAAATAGCTGAAAATTCAAGACGAAAAACATTTTTTGTGAATAACTCAGAAAATATCCACTTTAGAGCAAGGGTGTGATGCATACACTCACATTATTTTTAACGTAGATTCAATATCTGCCATAAAAAAATGGGGTTTTAATTTGAAAAAAATTGATTTTTCACGGTTGTGTCATCCCTAACTGTGAAAGCGATTTTTCACCCCTGTATCATGAATCGCGATTTCGATTTTTAAAGTGGATACATCAATCTTACATCTTGAAAAATTCCAAAAATGAAAATTTTCCATCCAAAAACCTCGAAATTATCCTTGTTTCAGCGGAGCTCTATTTTCGTTTTTTTTCGAATTTTCCTGCTCAGAGAGAATTTTCCAACCAAAACTGAAAAATGTTAGATCAAAATAACTTGAAATTTTCTAAGGAATCTATTTCTGCAATAAAAAAATGGTGTCGTAATTTGAAGAACGGAAGTTGACGTCATTTCCGGAAAAACCGGATTTCATCAGCATCGTGAAATACTTATAAGTGCGGAATTTCATGAAAATGCGTTCAGTAGTTTCCCGTATAAATATGGGTGAGGTTTCTCGTGAAAGACCCCGTATATCTTGAACGGACCATGAATACCTATTCTCTAAAATGAAGGATAGGAACCAATAACCAACAAATTTACCCCATAGATTAAATTGAATGCAATAAGCCATATACAGGGTGAGTCTTTGACCACTGCGTTAATTTTAACCATAGGTTCTTGAGATCAAATGAAACACTTTTTCCATTACGGTTTTTCCAAATTCAGCTGCGTTCAAAAGTTATAAGCATTTTAAGTTTTCACATTGGGCAAATACCCTCTGTAGTCCAGTTTAGTTTGAATGAAAAATACCTTCCACAGCATTCACTATTGAATCTGAATTGTTTAAAAACATTATTTTCCCTCTAAGTAATGATTCACTCACTCATGTTTCATCCGATGAGGTCCATATCCAGAAGGAAGATACAAAATACTTATTTTCTGGTAAAAAAATTCAACACCATAAACATAGCTTTTTGTTGTTCTACTAAATTTTCTCTCTACTTCAAGATTATAAACCATGCCTTTCTAGTGAGAAATTCCAAAAAACCTCAGAATTATTGGGTGTTATCATCATACATTTGAAATTTTCTTCTTAAAATTTCCAAATCATGATAACCATCATTTCTATGAAACTTCCAATGCAAGAGGTTGTCACTGTGCTTTCTTTTCACTCAAAACCAGAAAAAATCATCTATGATTTTCCAAACACTGATATTTCTGAAGTTTCTTCTCCTCGACAGAGACCAGTGAACAGGTATTTTTGTACTGAATCCCAATAACAATTCACCTGGATAGATTACAAGTATTTCCAGATTTAGGTGTGCAATTATACTTTCTTGAAGAAATACCTAAATTTGATTTTGAAAAATCAACTAGGTGTTCTTTGATAAAAAATTTTTGTTAAATCATTAATATGAATCTATTCTGTTTAGACTATAATTACTGATTTTTATAATCAGAGTAAATAACAGAACATAAATATTGAATAATGGTTATTCATAGATTATGTCAAATTTTAATACCTTACCATAGAATATTAATTTATCACCGAACCCCAGGAGAGAAAAAAAATTAATATTTGCAATGTTTTTTAAATGAAAGATAATATCTGTAACTATTATTGAACTTTAGTTATAATTTTCCTCAGAATAATTAGAGTAAATTATTATCACATTAAAATATTATAACGTCTCTGTGGTGGGTAGTTCCAAATAAAAAGTATTCTGTGGTTCCTTGTTGTTTTGATTCTGTTTGAAACTGTCAAAAGTTATTTGTATCTTTAAAAAAAGGAAAGATTTTTAGGATAATATCGATAGTTTTAAATTATTCAATTCAGTATGAAATGATTATGGTCAGAATTTGCATTCTATTCTAATCTTTCTTGTTTATGAGCTTATATCTTCCAGTTTCAATATTGATTGAATTTTAATTAACCATGCATCATAACAAACATTCAGAAATATTAAAACTTAGTCAAATTCTATTATCTCTTAAGTTTGTGAACAAGGTTGAATCGGTGTATGAAATAAAGAATATAAAGGTATAAAACAAATCTAGGAGACTGGGTTCGAAGTTTTTTAAAACTCATATGAGCTCAATTTGCAGCATTCCTATGTTAGAATAGATATAATTTGATGAACCCTGAAAGCCTGAAGCTATAAAAAACCAGCTCTTCATAAAGACAAGTCTTCAATTTAACAGGTCCTGACAGAAAATACTTCACCTATTTCAAAGGTCAAAATATACCGAAGAGCGATGGAAAATTTTTTCTTTATTTATTATGGAATATTATTCTGGATTAAATATCAAACAAGGTGCTAGACATCACTAACAATGAATACAGCAAATGGCAATTTAGATTTTGTGGTGAATGTAAGACAAAAATTGTTCAGTGGTTAATTTCATCTATTAGTTTTTAGTGGTGGAACCATAGAGGGAAGAGATTTCCCCATCCTTTTGAAGAAATATTTAATATAGACATAAAATATGGCAACATTGAACAAATCTTGTTATTGAATAATTTCAGCACAGAGTTGGATTTGGGAAATCAGAAAATTTGGACAAAATTATATCGATTTAATTCCTTTCAACTTCAAATATCTCAAGAATGGTGCAATTTAGGAGGAAAGATGAAGAATGATTTTATATGCAAAAAGACTAATGATTCCAGGAAGTACAAGATACGGACCTTTAATTCAAGTGATATTTGTTTTTTATGCGATTTAACCAATCTGTAGAGTAGTAGTGAGAAACCCACAAGAAGTGGAATAAACCTATTGATGCCAAAATATGCATGAGTGTTATCAAAACCTTCTACAAGAGATCATTTCAATTGATATTGTCGTTTGAATATTACAGGTGAAAATGCAATTTTTTTATGAAATTTCAACACCCTATATCTTTTGAACGGGGCCAAATTTGGAAAAATGTTATAGGAAGAAAATGTTTCTTTTGACGTCAAGAATCTATGGTTAAAATTAACGCAGTGGTCAAAGACTCACCCTGTATAGGCGAAGCTGGCAGAAATTCAAAAATTCTAATAAAAGAACATGTTGAAGATTGTACAATTGAAAGACAAACCACTGTCATCAAAAACATATATATGAAACCGGCCATACTATAAAAACCATAATAACCACTTGAATATCAACTCAGATTTCAGTAGTATGAATTCCATTTATTGTGATAGAGAAGGATTTATTAGTATAAGTAAGTAGTATAAGTAAGATGAGATTCTCTCACAACCTAACATTTTGTGCTTCCTCGTTTTATGACATCACTCCTCATTTGTCATTCGTTTCTGTGCCACTTCTTGTGTTTCTCCATGACATTTGATTTATTTCATTCATGTGTCTCATGACTTGCCTGATGTTGAATTTTAAGATTTAACAGAAATTTTTCCTGATTATATCTTCGGAGATTATAGTGTTAGTATTTTCAATAATATTGAAGTCTCACATTGTTGAAACTTTTATTAAATTTCTCCATATTTTTTCTACTTTATGTAGTTTTCGGTAGCCCTGAAGAATAAGTGATAATCTGAAAGCTTGCCTAAAGAAAAGAGCTAAAGTGTCATTCAATAGTACTGCAGAGTACGGTCCTGTCCGCGGACCATAAGATTCATGTTCCTCTCTATAAATATGCCGTCTCGTGTACCATCCATGTGCTCAAATTTAGCGATGTGTATTTCGAGGTAAGGGGTGGACGATGTTATGAAAGACCGAATGTAACTTATTGTCTACAACCCCTCGCGTGCCAGCAGATGCAACAGCCTATAAATACAATTGATTTGTGCACGCCGAATATCGATATAAATAGAAACTGCTATAAATATAGATCGCCAATATTCAACAATAGTTTTTTTAATCAACGATTATGATGCTTGTTCTTTATGAAGGGCACTGGGAAGATTTGAATGCTTTCAACTAAAGTGGCGTTATGAATAGAGTAAAAAGAGGTTGGAACGCACTAACGTGAGGTCAGAAACTTTCGTAACTCTCTTCTCCGCAATTTTTTATTATCAGGGCGTGTTGAACGAACTGTTCAAGTTAACAAGCGGTCCGAAATGGTTGATTGAATAACTGTCAACATTTATATCCAAATAAGAACTGATAAGTATGACAAAAATTTAATTTTAAGAGAGTAATTCGAAATAGATATGTTTTGTTAATCGGAACAACTTATCAACTTAAAATCATTTCGTTTCAAAGTCATCGCATGAGAACATTTTCGGACATACAGAATCGGTTTCAGATAATACTATTATATTTATTTATTTATTTCTCAATTTGGGATACAAACAGGATAACTCCCACAATAGTATCCTCTAATACATAAATGATAGATATAAAATACAGGGTGCTCGGCACATGGACCGTCAAATTTTTTTGGGGCGTTGGTAGGGTCATTTACTACCTTTTCAGTCTTGGAACCTGGGTCCTTAGTATTACGGTTACGGAGGTATGATTTTTTATTAGGTTTTTCTAAATTACCCAATATGTACCCTTCGAAGCCCCATAACTTTTTGCGGGTACTTTTACATGCATTTTTTATTGTATTAAGTCTACATGAGTGTGTGTTTAAAAAAAAACGTATTTATTGTTACAGATAACACCACAAAATTAACACGTGGGCCTTTTTATTAAAAAAATATGAAAGTATGAAAACATCTCCACTCCTATTGAAATTTAAAAAAAAAGTTACAGCTATTACAAATTTAGTTTTATTTTAAAATGTTCTTTGGTTTATAACGTTTCTAACCATATGCTATTTACGTAAGTCAATAAAAAAAATAATATTGCAAATAAGGTTTTAGTCAGAAGAGTGAAGAAAGTCGCACCTAAATAAAAGTACGGATTTCGACACAACACAGCGAGCAAGGAAATTTTACCTGCCCGTTTTAGACGCGTGTGAATTATTATTACTATTTCTGTCCTTAGGTTGGATTGGGTTAGTCGCCGCTGACTTGACCCTACCGTCATTCGAGATTTAACTGTCTCTGCTGTTGGAAGTGTCGGTGCCGCGTTGTTCAGTTTTTTAAATTTATATTTTTTTGTTTTTGTTACTTTTATCGACATTTTGCTACAGTTGTTTTAATTTTGGTTGTTGATATGCCTAATTTCACCAACGCTGAGTATGCTGATATGGTGATGGCATATGGCAAGGCTGAAGGTGTTGCTCGTGGAGGAAACATTCTCGACGACTTATCGTTCTTTGAATTTTTCATAATAATATGGTATCTGTATGTATTGTCTTTTTTTGTTTTATTTACTGAACAGTGAGCTTCGAGAAATACTTGGGAAATCATTTGTTTCTTATTATAATTTTTGGAACATATAAACCAGTACCTTCGGCAAGGATATTGTAGAATATGGAAACAGATTCATCGATCGGCGCTCCGATTAATAGGGAAGACCAATCATGATCTACAAAAAATTTATTTAGTGATGTAATTTGCTTTCTTGAAATTAAAAACGTTGAGATTTCATCACGTAGTTTACTAGATCTCGGAAAATGTATGTAAAATTGGATCGGTGGGTGGTAGCAATCAGGAGCAACTAAAGGAATATCAATCTCATGCATTCAGATTTGAAACTTCGACTTTCGTACAAAAGACTCAATCCATCAAATTGGTTTCCGATAACTCGTGTGGCACCCAAACATCAAGTTTCTTTTTGAAACAGGCCTTATGCAAATGGTTTAGAAATGTTTTATGGTACATCTTTATCTCTTGAACGATTCTTGACGAGAGGCCCGCCAGTGCGTGGTGCATCTTACACATCAAAATTACCGGAACTGAATCGGCTAAACCAAAACTGCTCCTGATTGGCTGTTAAGATTATTCGATGTTCCTTGCACTCGCCCATATCCTCTCTAAGGATCATAGAGTTGTTGAAGTCAAAAACCAAACCGCTGTATGAATATTAATGTTATATCTCTCAATTTGAATCGTTGAAGATGAAATATCTTATGAAAGATGTAAGCGAATTTTATATATTATTTTCTTTTTCTGATAATTGTTACTTACGGGCCACAAACATTATTCACATTTGCAGCTGCTGTTTTCTCGTAACTCCGAAATCGACAGACTGACAGAGTCTCTGAGGATTTATGGACCGGAGACTGGTAACACAGTTTCTACGAGATGTAGAGTGCAAGAAGGACTTGTCGGATATTTCCGGTTTCTTCTTGGACTGGATTTCCCAAATTAATGAAAAATTCCTTTAATTGAAAAGAGGTTGTACAACTTAAAACTTTATTTACACGATGTACACCTCGGATGTCTTGATGGCACATATAACCTCCTCTTAGGACCACAATGAGTCAACACACTCACTAGAAATGTTGTAAATATTTCTCTAAGTCTTAACCTCAGTTCTATTTGTGTTAACTGGCTAAAGCAAACAAAACCTTGAAATATATAGAAGGGGGAAAAGGGGGCGTAAAAACGGTTTGACCAAATAAATGGAAAGTGCAAAACGTACAATTCTGGCCTTTCCTGAAAATACCCAGGCGGAATTCCAGCATTCGACAAAGGTTCAAATATAAAGATAGATCTATTTCTTGGTCATCCGGTCATAAACTCATACCGAAAGTACCTCGTTGTAAATTCTATCACTTTCGAAACTAATTGGGATACTTCGGATATTGCAGTTCCATGACCGTTACAAATCTTAACAGCCGCCTAATTTGCATTCTCTTCTTTATCGAAGCAAAATTATAAATTGTACCGAATTTTTTCTTTGTTCACCTCCATCTTCGACGAACTAACACACAACTAAATCGCTCAGTCACAACAATGACAAAATTTGTTTTGCTAAAATAAACAGAGATATAGGTCAGTAAAGCCATGTGTGGACAAAATAATGGATTTCTTTTCCCTCAACCTAATATTCTTCTTTTACAGGGTGGGCCCCGAATTTTTAGCTTGTGGATGGAAGAACGAAAAAACGCTCGGACTGGTCAAACTGCGTTGAAATTCAAGATTTTCCTGAAAAACAATTGGCTTGATCTACATTCACTTTCGATGTCTGATGAATATCTTCTCTGAGGAGACATGAAATATTAAAAAAAAGTTATTTAATTTTCTATCGTGATTATTTTTACGAAATTCAGCAAAACAATTCGTTTCAACCTCATTTGAACATCTTTCAAGTTACAATGAACCGGATTGATATTATTATTCGGGAACCTTTTCTGTAGATATAAAAACTTCAGCTTATGTCCTACGGAAGATAATAGGTATACAACTGGACTTCAAGTTAGACCACGAATTCTTCATCAGTAGGTCGAAACCAATCGTTTTGGCTTGATATTCGAAAATTACAGGCATTTGGGCAAAATTATTCCACTAGGAATAAGGGCGCAAAAACGTTTGAATAAGATTGAAACAAGAGTTTTTAAATTTTCATGGAAGTCGCCTGTCTAGAAAAATTTTGGAAAGTAGCCCAAAATTTTTTGAGAATTTCTGAGATCTCAAAGGTACTCGTCAGGTCTCAAGAAAATGTATTTTCAGGGATTCTATATTTAATATATTCTGATATTTCATCCTCTTAACACATAATCCCGAAAAGATAGGTAGAGATGCTTTTATCTACGTTGAAATTATAGGAGTAGGTAAACTGACAATTTTTATTCCTTCTTCCATGTACTACGTGGGCTGAAAAGTCCCAGGCCTAATACATAGATGGCGCTAATTTCATTGCAGTCACTTTTTGGCGCTCTTGTTCACCTGAACAGAGTGCTTATCAATTTGCTCAAATGTCTGTGACTTTCGAATTTTTGGGCAAAAGTGGTATCAATCGTTTTGTTTGGACCTACTGATGAATAATCCGTGGTCAAAATCGATTCTGTCCGTCTGTCCGTCCGGCCGTCCGTCCGTTCCGTGAACACGATAACTCTCGAACGGATGAAGTTAGAGAGTTGAAATTTTCACAATAGGTTTGAGGTATAAATATCTCGGTCAAGTTCGTTATTGAGCCAAATCCGTCGGATGGTTCAGTAGTTATGGGCATATGAAATTTTGTTTCCTCAATAACTACGAGAATATCCATCCGATCAAGTTGATACTTGGAAAGTTATTGAGGGAGGCTGAAACGAAACGGCTTGCAAAATTTCGCAGAAATCGTCAAGCTAGAAAATTTTTAAAAAATTTCCAAAAAAAAAATTTTCAATACTCAATATCTCCTAAGACTTCATTTAGATTTAAATAAAAATCCGTATATATATTGAGGTTACCGATATCTTACTCATCCTCAAATTTCATTGTCGTAGCTTTTTCCTTCTGAATATATGATCACTTTTTCATTTACTCAAGAGAAAAATAGAAATGTCATGAAGTCCGAGCTTTGTCATTGAAAGATTTGCCATCACAGATCGATATTCGTTTGACAATTTGCGGACCTAGATATCAGTGTCAGTTGGCGTAATATCAATCAAAATTTTCATAGAATTCATAGAGGTAGAATTCGATGTCGATGACGTTGTCAAAATTCAGAAAAGCACAGACGTAATATTAATCAAAAAATTTTTATCATAGAGAAAGAATTTGATGGCGTTATCAAAACTCAGAAAAGCAATGACTTAAGTTTTTAGGAGAAGCATAGAACAAAATTTGGTGAAAATTATGAATAGTTATTTTCAAATTGAGATAAAGGTTTGTTTATTCATTAGGCTTTCATATTTACATCACATTGTCCCTTAGTACGGAAAAAGACTATTGTTCACCCGATCAGAGAGCTTATAGATTTGTTAAGGTTTGAATATTTACTCGCAAGTAGGTCAAAAAGAGCGCCAATGCAATCTGACCTCACGTCAGTGCTTTCTAAATTTTTTTCAGTTAATACTAACCTTCAAAAGACAGCTGTTGAAATTTCATGATATTTTATTCATTAGTTTGTGAGTTATTGTGTTAAGAGGGACACTACTTTTGTTATATTCAAAACAGTGGATCAAAAACAATTTCGTGTTTCAATTTTACACTGCTTCTTGATGGAAAGAATACCGTTCAAGCAAAGCCATGGCTTGAAAAGACTCCGCTCCATCAGAAACAACAATAAAACGTTGGTTTCCTGACTTCAAACGTGGTCGTAGAGACACTGATGATGCAAAACGCAGTGGTCGTCCAAATGAGGCAGTAACACCAGAGTAGATATACTAAGCTGGTTCTGGACCACTTTTGACCTATAACCTCCTTAGTTGGTGCCTGAGTGTGCTAGCGCCATCTTGTGTGGGGTTAGGGAGATATTGAACGAAATCTGTATTACCGACCGACTCCATCTTGAGTTTTGGAAAAATCATGTACGTCGATAGCTACCGTTCAATCGAAAATTAACACACACACTTGGATAGGGATTTTTCAATTTTAACACTCATCTGAAATATGTCGAAAACACTGACGCGAAGTAGCTATGGTTCAACTTGTGCATCGAGTGAATTTGTTATTGTATTATTTGGATCCATTTGAATAAAGGTTTTTACTATTAAAAATAATTTCGAGAAGTGTTTTATTGACTTCACGTAATGTTGATTATCTACATAATTCAATACTTTACTCCTATAAAAGTACATACATTCTAAAATTGTATAACTCTGGACATATTGATTGATTCTACAGAAAGCATTTATTAAATCTTCAACAGAATTTTGATTGTTGTTATTTTTGTTGGAGTTATCAATTGATGGTGAATTTAAAGTAATAAGCAAGCTATTCGTAGATTTTCAACATCTCAAGATGATTGATAATTAGCAGTTGATTCAATTGAGATATCTTATTCAAGTCAGCTTTAATGAAATATATGCAATTTCCACAAATTTCTTTACAAGTAGAATGGATCATAATCGAGGAATTTGAAATGAACCTACAGAAAGCATTCATTGACTCTTATTTCAGATATTCTTGTTTGAAGATCTAACAACGATCAAACAATTCCTCTTTGATGAAAACATATGTAAACATTGTGTTCTTCATAAATTCAAATTAGTGATCCAAAATTATATTTTTAAAGGCTTAATTGGTGGCAGCAGGATCAAAGAAACGGGAAAATGAAAACTATGTCAGTTCGCCGACGTTTCGGAAATATATTTTTCCATCTTCAGGGCTCTACAAAAGAATATGGAGCATATAATGAAAAATTAAAAAAAAAAACACTCATGTAAATATACAGTGTGGAAACCACTTATGGAATAAAATTCTTTATGACATTATTTAAACATAAATTTAAATGTACAGGGTAATACACGTAAGTCTGCTATAGTCGGTGTTCTCTTTTTTTAATGAAACGCCCTGTATATTTGTATATTTTTGAAATCCCCTTAATGAACCGATTTCAATAAACTAAATATGTATGGTCAATTATGAATTGTACAGGGTGAAATTTTTATTTTTACAATTATTAAGCACATACATAAAATATCTGATGTATTTGATTTTAACACATTAAAATAAATACTCAAAATGTTCTCCACCTAGTTGTTGGCAATAGCACAGTCTCCTATAGAACTCCTCCTTAACATTGTTTAAAGTTTGAGGTGAAATATTCCGTATTTCTGTTGTTATCCTGTCTTTGAGGTCTACAATGCTAGTTGGTTGTGTTGCATATACTTTCTTCTTGAGATAACCCCATAGAAGCTGGCCACTCAATAGTACCTCTTCGTCCAATCCATTTATTGGGGAAGATTTCTTCTAAATAAGTTCTTACCATTAAAGCATAATGGGGTGTTGCCCCGTCTTGCTGGAACCAAACATTTTCATTCGGTAAGCTAAAATCTATTGCGTTGGGATATAAGTTTGACAACGCAGAAATAACTTCATTTGTAAGCATATTTAAATATTTTTCAGCTGTCAAATTTCCATCTATAAATATAGGACCAATAATATGGTCGCCTATGATACCGGCCCAAACGTTCACCTTTTGAGGGTACTGAGTATGTGTTTCACGCATCCAATTAGGATTCTCTGCTGACCAATATCTACAGTTCTGTCGGTTTACCTCCCCATTCATTGTGAATGTTGATTCGTCAGAAAAAAAGAATGGTACCAAGAGCTATCTCATTTCTGTTCAGCTTATTCATCAATCTTTCGCAGAAATCCATTCTACGATCTGGATCGTCTTCTGTTAACTCCTGCACAAAAGTCAATTTGAAGGGATGAAGTTTTTCTTTATGAAGACACCTTAGAACAGTTGTATGACTAACATTATTTTCACGGGCAATTTGACGTGTACTTGAAGTTGGATTCTCTTCGACACTTAACAAAATATTCACTTTCACATCATCTTCAACGAAGTTTGGTTTTCTTTTTAATGGTTTGACATGTCCAAGTTCTCTGAATTTTAGACACTGTGCTTTGTGAATTATTAGGCAATTCGGGATACCTCTGATTAAATAAGTTTGCCACTTCAACTTGACTTCTGCAGTTATCCCCGTACCCGATCATTATTAAAATCTCAATTCGGCGAGTCTCAGTTAAATATTTCATTGTTATTTTGACAAGGAAGAAGTTTTTAACAAAGATTTTACTTTTTCAGTATAAACTGTCAACACATCAACAACCGACAGAATATTAAAACAATCCACATTATTTACCGATTTTGTCTAATTATTGGCGTTTCTATGCACTTTTTAGGTATTTATGATAAAATTCATTGGCGTACCAGGTTTTATTCAATTCAGAAGGTTTTCCAAATACGTCTAATAATTAGTTTAGATTTTTGATAAATCCGTATTTAGCTAATTTGAAAAAGTACCAATATTTCAAGGGAAATAAATTATTAATTTTAAAATTTCACCTTGTATAATTCATAATTGACCATACATTATTTAGTTTGTTGAAATCGGTTCATTAAGAGTGGCGCGACACGGCCTTTGAAATCAAATGAAAAGGAAAGAGAAATTAATAATGAAATTCCGGTGAGAAAAAATGACTCGAAAAGAAAATACGAAATGTTGGAGTATCGACTTTTGCGTACCTGGTTTCACAGCACGGCTGAATCAATGTGTCACTCACGAGCGAGAAATAGTCACCTTTTCACTGGCGTTCGAACTTGTAGAATTAACGAGAAAATTCGACAGAAATGAAGAAAAGTCTTGCACTGCACCGAACGAGCGTCGATGTGTGTATTCGAATTACTACTACTTCGTACTTCCTTCGTCTGGCACTGTCATATGCTCCAACATATGTCCATACGTAAATATACGTCCATAGAGAAAGAAATGAACATACGTGGGCCGCACGAAACGAACAAGCATTTTGGAATAGAAAATAAATGAATGCAACCAATAACACTGAGTTGCAGTAACAAAGAGGATTTCAAAAATATACAAATATACAGGGTGTTTCATTAAAAAAAGAGAACACCGACTATAGCAGACTTACGTGTATCACCCTGTACATTTAAATTTATGTTTACATAACGCACAACTGAATTTAAAAGTTGACGTATCTCACTATTTTTATAATTTTCTAAAATAATGTCATAAAGAATTTTATTCCATAAGTTGTTTCCCCACTGTATAAAACAGCAGGAAAGACAAACTAAGACAACACCTCATAATTACAGTCTAAAATGTGTAACATCAAATAATTAAACATGGATAGAGAGAGGGGAGAAATACAATGACGGCAATACATTTTTTTTTAGGGAACCTTATTGATTTGGTGGATGCAGGGGAGTGCCCTGTTGGAATTTTTTGTGATCTCAGCAGGGCGTTCGATTGTGTGGATCATGATAAGTTTGTGACCTTGATGGAGGGCTATGGTCTTAGTGGTGGATGCTTGCAGTGGATGAAATCATTTTTGACTGAAAGAACAATATGTTTCCAAACTGACCATTGAGTCAAGATATAATGTGCGACGGGTAAATTCGAGATCATTGGGTACCTTGACTGGAGTTCCACAGGGATCAATATTAGGACCAATATTCTTTTTATAAACAAATTCGATAATGTTGATCCAGGAGCTTTATTTGCGGCGTTTGCTGACGACATTTCATCCCTGATTTCTAATGATTCTGATATTGGCATAGAGAATAAATGTAACAGCTTGATTAAAAATATCAACAAATGGTTTTCTAGCCATTCCCTTTATTTAAACCCAACAAAGACGGTATTGATACGGTTCCATCGTGCTCAGAAAACGGTGAGTGATTTGAAAATCACATTAGATGACACACCAATTCTATTCAGGGAAAGTACAAAGTTTCTGGGTTTATACATTGATGGTAACATGAATTGGAAACCACACTGTGAGCATTTAATATCAAAATTAAACTCTCAGGGCTATGTTCTTAGACAGCTGAGAACAGTTTTGATGGAGAAACAATTAATCCAAGTATATCATGCTAATATCGTTGAAAGGGGATGGTCGCCATTTTGTAATGACGTTTTTATTGCTCAGAAGAGGTGTCTACGTTCCATTGTGGGGATTCCACGCAGTCATAGTTGTAAAGATTATTTTAAGAAGTTTGGAATTTTAACTTTACCATCTCTGTTTTTGTATGAAATGTGTTTGTATGTTTTTAATAATTTTAGTAAATTCAAGAAGAACTCTGAAGTGCATAATTTAAACACCAGATATTGCTCAAAATTGCGAACAAATGTATGTAAATCAAAATTAGCATTCCGATCTCCCCACCATTTGGGACCTCTATTGTTTAATAATTTGCCTGATGCCATCAAAACGTGTAAATCGCTGAACAGATTCAAATTTGAATTGAAGGAGTTTTTGATTGAGAAATGTTTTTATCGTGTGGAGGAATGGCACGACAAGGGCCTTTGAAAATTAAACGAAAACGAAAGAGAAATTAATAATGAAATTCTAAAAATATGAAAAAATGACCCGAAAGAAAATCGAATGTTGGAGAATCGAAGTCTGCCTACCTGGTTTCACAGTACGGCTGAATCAACGTGTCCAAGCACTCAAACGAGAATAATCACTTTTTCACTAGAGTTCGAATTTGTATGATTAACGAGAAATTTACTGCGAAGAAAAGTGCACTGCACCGGACGAGAGCGGCTTCAGTACCGTCTTTGTTCGACATAGGTCATATGCTCCAACAAATGTTACGTGTCAATCGGGAAAATGAAATGAACATACGTGGGCCGCACGAAACGAGCAAGCAACTTGGAATAAAAATGGATGAATTTAACTAATAATAATGAGTTGCAGTAACATAACCGCCCACCTAAAATAGAATATTTTATGAAACAAAGCAAATATAAAATTGAAAAGATATCGAACATAAAGCAAAGAAAAAATATATACATATATACATCAACATACGTTATAATATTGAAAAAGGATAATGGGCTAAACCGCAGGAATGCAGAAAATATGGGAAATGGATGGAAGGTACTTGCCGACACGTGTTTCTGCTTATTGGCTTCTTCAGGGCAAGGCAACCAAGAAACCAGGATAGGGATGGAAATGAATAATAAAAAATATAAACGACAACAGGTGACCACAACAGGAGCGAGCATCCAATTTGTGGCTTCAACCCTAGATACCTCCGGTTTTGGAGGCTAAACCGAGCATCGCCACTATGGAAGCATAAGCAACCTGTGTGATGCGACCAAAACCCAAGGATACAATTAAATTCAAATTGAATACGTTATAATTATTGAAGAGGTAATGGACATAATTTAACCACTGATCTCTGCAGTACACCTTGAGTAGTCCGAATAGTAGCTACTCTAGCTAATTTATCAGCGCCAGGATGCAATTTCTCAATGCGTCCAAGTCGCCAGCGCAATGGAGGAGTTGATCATCTTTTATCAAGACTAGTGCACCTATTGAATAAGGAGGCGAGTCACTATTGAACCACTTTTTCGTTGTTGCAGTGTGTTCAGGTATTCTAAATTCCATCTTTTCCAAAAATCCTGATGGATACGAGTTAACTGTAAAGTCTGAGCACCTGGATGCAGATAGGAAGATAGGAAGTAAAGCTGGGTGTTTGTGATCATAAGCCAGACCAGAAAAAGACAGACGACCGCCCACCCTGAGAACACCATCTTCTCCAATAAATGGATTCAATTTTCGAAGTGATTTAGATATGGGATTTCCCGAGATGAGATTATCGATCTGTTCCTTGAACACAACCCGTTGAACCTGTTTTATAATGAAGAAAAGTGCATCTTTGAGATGAACTGCGGAAAATCTATATATCCTAGGAGCTTTAGAGTTTTTCATGAAGTGAACAAATCTGAAAATGTAAGCTACCACCCTTTGAACCTTGGACAGAGATGAATACCTGGAGAGCAAATCATCAACAAACGACGGAGAAATGAAAGCTGACAAAGAGAGGTGACGCTCTTCTGTTTGTACAAGATGAAGAGAATTCTCTATTTCATCATTTGCGAAGGTGAGATGTTTGGAACGAAGCCAGTCAGGGCCTGTCCACCACAAAGAGTAGTTCAACAGTTCGGTTGGCGTTAAGCCGCGTGAAGCACAATCAGCTGGATTGTCTTTCGATTGAACATGACACCAATTCTCTGTTGAAACTAAGTCCTGAATTTGAGTTGTACGTTTGCTTACAAATGTCTTCCATCGATGAGGAGAAGACTTAATCCATGTTAGAGCTACCATTGAATCAGACCAAGCAAAAATGTCATCTATTGTAAAGGCTGATTGGTAAACAGAGGAAACCACATTAATGAGTTTTGATAATAAGAGACAAGCACACAATTCCAGTCGTGGAAGTGAAATTCTCTTCAATGGGGAGACCTTTGATTTAACACATACGAAAGAGATGTCAATGGAGCCGTCAGAATTGAAAAACCTGAAATATAACACGGCTGCGTAACCACGCTCACTACTATCTCCGAAACCAAGAAGTTCGCAACGATAAAATGGTTTCGATGCAAGTTTCCGAGGTATCTTTAATTTACCCAATTCGGTTAATTCGGATTTACACTGATTCCAGCGACGGCTGACATCGTCTGGAAGTGTATCATCCCACTGCAACCCTAATGTCCAAAGATGCTGGATCAAATGCTTAGCAAGAAAAGTAAATGGAGAAAGGAACCCCAAAGGGTCGAAAATTCGAGAAAGTTCGGAAAGTATGGTACGTTTGGTACATACCTGCACAGTAGTTTCTGCAAGATAAGAAAATTCGTCCGACGAAGGAAACCACCGCAAACCGAGAATTTTGACTATCGGATCTATATCAAAATCCAAAGAATGGTGATATTGATGATCCAGAGGTATGGTTGAGAGTAATTGAGAACTGTTACTACTCCATTTTCGGAGCTCAAAACCACCACAATTCAATAAGGAAATCAGTTCCTCTTGTAACGTTTTTGCCCCTTCCAAATCATCACAACCTGTAACGACGTCATCGACATAAATGTCTGTGAGCAAAATTTTGGATGCTTTCGGAAAACGAGCTTCCTCATCCTTGGCCAACTATGCCAAAGTTCGAAGGGCAAGAAAAGGTGCTGGTGCGACTCCGTACGTAACGGTATTCAGCTGATATGTTTTTATGGGTTCCGATGGAGAAAACCGCCACAATATTCTTTGAAAGTTTCGATGGGAATTTTGAACTAATATTTGACGATACATTTGTTTGATATCAGCTGTGAAAACGAACCGATGAACACGAAAGTTCATCAAAATGACAATAATATCCTTTAGTAATTTAGGACCTATCAGTAGAGCATCATTTAAAGATAAATGACCGGGTACATGAGCTGACGCATCGAAAACAACCCTCAACTTTGTGGATGGACTGTTTGGCTTGATTATACAATGGTGAGGGATATAAAAAGTATTTTCATAATCCGAACTCGTAAAAATCAATGACATATGATCTTTTTCTAAATATTCCTTCATGAAAGTAGTTTATTCCTTGTATATATTCAGGTTTTTAATAAGTTTACGTTCAAGGGATAAAAAACGACGTAGTGCGAGAGAAAATGTGTCACCAAATGAAAGTGTTGACTAATCAGGTTTAAATGGTAACGCCAGTGTACCGCCCAGAAGCATTTCTAGAATAGTTTTGAGTGTATCAATCAGTTCTCACAAAATTGATCTTCTGTTGATACAATGACATTCTCTGAAACTTCTTCAAGTTCCCAGAATCTTTTTAACGAGGAGTTCAAACATGATTCAGATAATGACAAATGAAAATTGTTAACTGATATGTTAGGTGATTGAATCTTTCCCATGAAAACCCAACCAAATACTGTCTCAAGTGCTGTTGGTTCTAAACCGTTACCCTCGATACGACCCGGTCGAACTATTAAAGAGAATATATCCACTCCCAGAAGAAGGTCTATTGATTTCGGAATAGAAAAGTTCGGATCTGCTAATTTCTTGTTATAGACACAATTCCAAAACGAATGATTTACGAAAGAACTCGGCATTTCCGCACAAATCTTCGGAATCACGACGGCATCGAATGTAAAAGATGGATTTATTTGACCTGATGGGCGAATAGTACATTCAGTGCTGCAATTAGCAGAAGATGAGCTTTCACAAATTCCATTTATCGAAAATGAAGCATCACAAATTTTCAAGCCTAATATATTTACACACGATTGAGTTATAATATTTATTTGAGAGCCTCCATCTAACAGAATTCGGACCTTCTGATATCTACCCCAAGCATCACGAATTTCGACCTCAGCGGTTGCTAAGAGAACGGTAGAATTTGAAGAAACATTCGTTAAAACCTGAGCTGAGCCTGAATTCGATGAATTTGCAGCATTGAAATGAAACGTCTCTGTTGAAGAATCATTATCCGCATTATTGCGCATGTGTAACAGAGTATGATGCTTTCCGTTGCAAACACAACAATTTGACTTTGAAGAACAATTGTTAATCTTATGTCCAGAATGGAGGCAATTGATACACCAATTTTTGTTTTTCACAGTCTTGAACCGATCTTGAACAGTTTGTTCCAAAAATGATGGACATTTGTAAATATTATGAGCTAACTTGCAATAATTACAGGTTATACGTTTCTTGAATGATTCAGTTTCCGTTTGAACGAGAAGAGTCGAATTTCTTTTATTCATTGAGAGAGAACTAGATTTTAAAACTCGAGAATTCGAAATTGAATGAGTTTTCGACGGAAGAGAAAGAGCTACTGCCTTCAAGGCTATACACTGATTTGTCAGGAAAGTTCGTAAATTGACAAATGACGGAATATCTGTTGAACATTCTTGTAATTCAAAACGTTTGATCGTTGCTGAATCTATTTTCTGAATGAGAATGTGAAATAAAACAAAGTCCCACTGGTCAACGAGTAAACCTAAATTCCTTAATACCGCCAATGTTTGAAAAGCGCTTTCATAATTTTCAGCAATCAATGGAAACCTTTTAACTAAACTTAAAGCATGAGAAGAAAGTGAACTAAGGAGGTACTGAAACTTTTCTATCTGACTCAAGTTAGAATTTTCATGTACCAAGCTTTGGAACATATCGAAAAAAGTAGGCCACTCTTTATAATTCCTATTGAAAATGGGCAATACTATCTTTGGAAGTTTAACATTTGGCGAACTGATAGAGCAACTATTTTGGTTTTTACAGGATTTATTACTTCAGGAAATAAATTAACATAAGTTGTTCTGATGGTGTAATAATTATCCATAAAGGCTGTTCGAATAACCTTCTCAGTGTTCAATTCCGGTTCTTCGGAAGATACAATCATAGAGACAATTGAAGTGTGCAAATTTTGAAATTCCTCGAGAATATCCTCAAGTATTTCACATCTCAATTTGAATCTTACGTGGAGACTTTCATCAGTGACAGCGAATTGTGCTACATTCAGAATTTCCTCGAGATCATCAATAACAATTTGACGACGAGCTTTGAGTTGTTTCAATTTTGTCGTCATTATTATTATTCAAGGTATACTGCAGAAAACAATATGAACTTTGTTTTGAGTAATTTCGAAAAAGAGTAAATAGACTAACCGATTGAAAAGAACTAAATTAATTGATAAAGTAAACAATTAAGATTGAATCTATTAAATTGAAAATCGAGTTGAAAACAATGAAATGTAAATAAACAAAAACAAGAATGTCTATCTTTGTTTATGTTTTGAATCAAGGTTATGAGCATAGATGAGAAAACAAATGAAGAGTTGTCTATGTTCTCAGGTAATGAAAGCTAAATTCTATAACATGCGCAGAAATTTATCTGTGATTAAAGAATTTATGAATGTGTTCGATATCTTGTCAAGTTTTGAGGTTAGGTGAATATCGACCGATTGAAATAAATGGAAATGAAAAAAAAACTAAATGAAAAAATTCCAAAATGTTGATCGCAATAATTTTGAAAACGCGGTTCGAAAATATGCGGCTCAAGAAGGACCAAAATGGCACGACAAGGGCCTTTGAAAATTAAACGAAAACGAAAGAGAAATTAATAATGAAATTCTAAAAAATATGAAAAAATGACCCGAAAGAAAATCGAATGTTGGAGAATCGACGTCTGCCTACCTGGTTTCACAGTACGGCTGAATCAACGTGTCCAAGCACTCAAACGAGAATAGTCACTTTTTCACTAGAGTTCGAATTTGTATGATTAACGAGAAATTTACTGCGAAGAAAAGTGCACTGCACCGGACGAGAGCGGCTTCAGTACCGTCTTTGTTCGACATAGGTCATATGCTCCAACAAATGTTACGTGTCAATCGGGAAAATGAAATGAACATACGTGGGCCGCACGAAACGAGCAAGCAACTTGGAATAAAAATGAATGAATTTAACTAATAATAATGAGTTGCAGTAACAAGGAATTTTTACAGATTTTAATATGACTTAGATATTTGTATATCAATATTTTCAAATTTTAATTATTTATTGTAAATATAATTTTGTTCTTCGTTTAAGACTGAAATTTTGACTGTTCCTATACAATGTTATAATTGTCTTTGGAAATAAAAGGTATTGTATTGTATTGTATACAGCTCAAAAAGTGTTGTGTTCTTCTTTCAATCCACTTTATAGAAATTAGATGAAACCAGAATCGAACATCATAAAGGGTTGAGGAGTTAAAGGAATTTTCATGGCTACAACTTTTCACACTCATATACCGTCTGCAATATGGTCACATATGCTTTGTTTCCAATATGTTGCGTAAACAAAAGCCATTTAAATACGTTTTTGGGGGAGCAGTACAAGACTCATTCGAAAGGCTAACCGAAGAATTTTATTGTGATATATTTTTTAGCATCACACTCATTGATAACTAGCAGTATATGGAAAAATTTCATTCAAGTGAAAATAAATTCTACCAATTTAATCATATTATCGATATGCAAGGAACCACGAACAAAGTGCTCTTAAAAAAAGATGACATTTTTTATTTCATATTTAAAAAAACTTTGATGTATTGAAAGAATTGAATTATTCAGATATCACACATCAGACTAACGAAAAGTTCATTTTTGAAAAAATACATGAAAATGTCGGACAAATCCATTCAATAAGTTAGTGAAAAAAAATTTTCCTTTGAAATTGATATTTTGAATTTACCCATCTTTGATATGCGATTATGCGATTTCCAATTTGTAGGTATAACATTTGGGCAACAGCTGATATTTTTCCCTTGTATCTAAAATAGCATTGTAGAAAAAGTAAATTATCAGGAAAACGGTCTAAGTGGCTGTGTAAATAGTGCACCTTAATGCTCATGTTACTCCCAAGTGATCTGAAATTATTCAGCATCTTATTGACTAATTCAACATAGTTTTCAGCTTTGTGTTTACCCAGAAAATTTTGGACAACTGAAACAAATGAATTCTAGGCATTTTGTTCAAACTCAATCATTGAATTTATGAAGTCAGGGTCTTTAATCAGCTGTCTTATTTGTGGGCCATCAAACATTCCTGCTTTAATTTTTTCCTTACTCAGCTGAGGCACTTTTTCCCTATATATGCAAAGCATGGTCCATTCTTATCAAGAGCCTTTACAAACTTCTTCATTAGACCCAGCTTGATATGTAGGGGTGGAAACATGATTTTCTCATGCGGAACTAAAGGATCATTGATGATATTCTTTCCCCAAACATCCATGTTTAATCTTCTAGGCCACTCTTTTCTAACCCAGTGTTGCGTTTTGTCTCTGTTATCCCAGAGGCACAAGAAACAAGGATACTTGGTGTGACCACTTTGCTGTCCAAGGAGAAAGTTAACCATTTTTAAGTATACACAAATGACCCATTGGTATTCATGATACTTTATTTTTTACAAAACCAAAGCTATGTTGTCATATTGCTCTTTCATTTTCGTTGAGTGAGCAATTGGTATTGAGCCATATTTGTTCCCATTATGTAGAAGAACACATTTCAAACTTCGCTTTGAGCTGTCAATAAATAGGCGCCAATCATCCGGAAAATATTCAGAAGGATCCATTTTTACCAGGAGTTGTCTAATAGCATGGCAAAATACAAGATTTTGTTCTTCAGAGAAAAAAGGTAGCAGATCTTTCTCCCTTGTGCAATAAAATGTAATTTTCGTTCCTGGTTCATGTAAATTTTTTTCCTTCAACCTGGAAACTATTAATTCAGAAGCTTCTTTCGGCAGGTTGAGATCTCTAGTGAGGTCATTTAACTCATCTTGGTTGAAACATTGGAGAATTGATGACATCGTTTCAAAATCACTGTCACCTTCAGTAGTGTCAGAATTCTGATCAGGAAGACATGTGTCCTCACAGAGTTCTGGTAGCTGCTGAAAAGTTGGAATTGGCACTTCTTCTGAGTGAGGGATAGGGCGTCTTGCAGAGACTAAATCTGCATAAGTCCACTTGTTACGGTTATTTCGATTGATTCCAGTAATATTTACTAGGCAAAATTACAGTCATCGAAGTGAGTTTTTGGTTCTCTCCAAACCATTGGTACTCCGAATTTCAGACTTTTCCCTTTTCCGGTACTCCACTGTCGTACATGCTCTGTACAAGTATTACAGACAATATCTGGTGCCCATGTTTTATCCTGATCACCAAGCTTAACACCAAAATATCCAAGATAAGCCGTTTTTACAAAGTCACTTATAGTTTTTCTGTTTTCCAAGAACGTGTATTCCCCGCATATGTAGCAAAAAATATCAGGATGATGTACACAGCTTCTTCTACTTAAACTCATTTCTATTCAACAACACAAATACAATAATTCACATTAACAATCTACTTTTTAGATTTACTTTTCAACAACTCGTTACTAGAGAGAAATTTCATATGACGCTAAGTGCTATCTATTTGCACCGCGGAAATTCGCAAATTAACCTCAACTCTCAACTGCAGTTGAAGTTCACTTCAGACTGGACAGCTGCATATATCGGATTTCTATGGAACTAACTGGATGACACTAAATAGGATTAAATCCTTTCGTTAACAGTTTGTCAACCAATCAGTTATATATCTCATATTGTTAGTCTTCTATTTGTAATAAATGAATTAAAATAATAATTATAATAAATATTATTATTTTAAATTCAATTTGTTACAAATGAAGACTGACAATAAGGAAAATATACAAGAATCTATCTCTTGTATACATTTTATAACACTTATTCTTGAAAGTATTAAATAGGAAAAAGCATTGATAGATAAGTGAATTTATCTAAAAATCTAGAGCTGATACAGAAAAACAGCTATCATATTTAGATTCAGCCAGAAAAATATAGTTAAAATCAGCTCAAAAATTGTAGGCTTGTGTTATCTTCAGGTATTGTTTATTTTCTCCATCTACTTATGTAATACATTATCGAAATATTATACAGTAATATTGTCTCAGTTGAGTGTTCGATCAGACACTTTAATCAAAATATTAATCAACGCATTTTGAAGGTAAACATTTACAGACGTTCCGAGTTCCTGCATCTGTCGATTATGAAATAATGGTACACCGAGTATCACTTTGAGATGATAGAACTTTCCTTTGATCCATTTGGCGACGCCCTCAATACCAGGTGATAAAAATTCAAAAGGTAAACATCATTTCCGAACAGGAAAGTAACGAGAAATATTGAAGGGGGTCGAAAAATAATAAATATAGGGGTGAAATCGAAATGCACATTTTGTCCAGGTGATCTCTTGGGCCTAGGACACCTCGAAAGTATCTATGCACACTTTCTCCTAGAGATGAAGGGGAATATATAATGAACATCAGGTAAAAATGTAGAGTAAGTGGCGTGGACTTGAAGAGGATAATTTCAAGGTGATCTAGCAGGGGTGGATTTCATTGAATTCATCCCGAAGGTACATTGTGTTGTAATCTACAGATGCCAAGGTGAAAGGGTTTATGGATTATTTTTCCAGTATGAGGATGTTTATGAATAGTCAAATGGCGTCAAACTGAAGAAATCGAGACGCTCTGATTTGAATGAAGTGGATATTTTCCGATTTTGATATCTTTATATCTTGGTTTTGAAAAATACGGAACGGAATGAATATCTTTCGAACGAATAAGACAGTATTAAAAAAAATTTCTGGCGTGTACAATGATGCATAAAGCAACTGATCTACACTTTTTTGCAAGTAATATACTACCGGTTGAACCGGAAGTACCTTCAACTTTTTCAATTTATATGAGACATCCTGTATATCTTATAGATGATGAAAAAGCTTAGGATTTCGAATGCGCATATATAGGGTTCGGTGTAAAAAATTTATAAAAACTTTCTGACCCTTCTATCATAGTGAGGTGGTGTTCTATCTCGTTGTTTCCAGATGTTTTTTGTCCATTCTGATTTAGTGCAGAAATAATTTCCTTCCTTAGTAAATCTAGTCTAGTTAATAAGTTTGAAATTACGTTAATTAGACATAATTATGTGCTAGAGCTCATTCGATTCGGGATTATCCCTCAGTACATCAGTACATTGAAAAGTTTTTATTAAGGTATAATTAAATATGGTACAAAAATGGTATTTTACTTTCGATTAGTAAACTAATAAATTTTTTGGATTTTGAAAAAGAGATCCTGAAGGGAAAGTAAATATACTGAAAAAAAGTCCCCATCTCCGAAGCTGTCAACCATTATTAAAATTTCTGATGGAACGTTAAAAATTGCTTCGCAAGTTAGTAAAAATGCAGAGAAATTCAAAGTATATACAGGGTGTTCGGCCACGGACCGTCAAATTTTTTTGGGGCGTTGGTAGGGTCATTTGCTACCTTTTCAGTCTTGGAACCTGGGTCCTTAGTATTACGGTTGCGAAGGTATGATTTTTTTTATTAGGTTTTTCTAAATTACCCAAAATGTACTCTTCGAAGCCCCATAACTTTTTTTGCGTGGGCTTTTACATACATTTTTTTTTATTGTATTAAGTCTACATGAGTGTGTGTTTGAAAAAAAAAACGTATTTATTGTTACAGATAACACCACAAAATTAACACGAGAGCCTTTTATTAAAAAAAATATATGAAAATATGAAAACATCTCTACTTCTAAAAGAAATAAAAAAAAAGTTGCAGTTATTGCGAATTTAATTTTATTTTAAATCGTTCTTTGGTTTATCGCGGTTCTAAAAGTATGCTATTTACGTTAGTCAATAAATAAAAAAATACTACAAATAGTGTTATAGATAAAATAGCAAAGTAAGGACAGATTTTAGTAAAATACAGTTTTTGTATGATTGTTTATTTTCAAAGTAAAATAACACGATTCTTTGACGTAAAGTCTTTTCGAATTGTTCTCCTCTTAAAGTCTTTTCGAATTGTTCTCCTCTACTCCGAATGCACGCCCGACACCTTTTTCTGATTTCGACCGTTGTAGTGGCTAGCAACATTTCTTCTTTCATTACCACAAATGCCGCGTTTATGCGTTCAATCAACACCTCTCTTGTAGGTACCTCTGTGAAATAAACCAATTCTTTGGCTCTACCCCAGACATGGTAATCTAAAGGTGTTAGGTCTGGAGATCTTGCGGGCCAAAGGATGGGGCCGGCGTGCCTATCCATGAATTTGGAAAACAGTTGTCGAGGTGATCTCGAACTTCTCTCAGGAAATATGCCGATTGGAACACAATCGGCACGTCTTCATCGAAGGCCGGAACATCGGCTAGTAGCTCCAGCAGAGCATTCTGCAGAAAATGCAAATAAGCAGGCCCACTTAGTCGAGCCGGTAAATAGTGTGGCCCGATGAGATGTCTTCCTATCACACCAGCCCAAACGTTAACACTAAATTTTTGTTGAAAACTCATTTGCCTTTTCACGTGGGCATTCTCATGTTTAGATCCCCAGTGATGTAAATTGTGCAGATTTGTTATTCCTTCTCGGTTAAAACAGGATTCGTCTGTCCACAAAATTAGTTTTAGAAACAAGTTGTCATCGACATCTGTGTGCAGCAAATATCTACAGAATTCCAACCGTCTGGCAGGATCGCCTTCATGAAGACCTGTAACAATTGATAAAATTCATTAGTCTGTGACAATTTTTTCGCAGTCAAAAGGTGAAATTTATCAATAAAAAAGTTTATTTACCTTGTACCGGGGTGTAATGAACAGCGTGTTGATTTTTATCCCGAAGTACTGACCAAATTTTCCAAATCGTTAAGTTGGGTCTTTGAGCAACGACACGAATGCTTGTAGTTGGATCTTCTTCAAAGGCTTGAAGTATTTGATCGTCAACTGCTACATGGTCTTGACCCAGGCTCTTGAAAATTTAAGTTTCAATCTCTCTTAATCGTCGATAAGTCGTCGAGAATGTTTCGTGGTGGGGTAATCTTCGATCAGGAAATTTGGCTTGATAAATCCTTTAAGCTGCACGAGCAACACCATCGCCCTTGCCATATGCCATCACCATATCAGCATACTCAGCGTTGGTAAAATTAGGCATATCAACAACCAAAATTAAAACAACAGTAGCAAAAAGTCGATAAAAGTAGCAAAAGCAAAAAATACAAATTTAAAAACTGAACAACGCGGCACCGACACTTCCAACAGCAGAGACAGTTAAATATCGAATGACGGTAGGGTCAAGTCAGCGGCGACTAACCCAATCCAACCTAAGGACAGAAATAGTAATAATAATTCACACGCGTCTAAAACGGGCAGGTAAAATTTCCTTGCTCGCTGTGTTGTGTCGAAATCCGTACTTTTATTTAGGTGCTACTTTCTTCACTCTTCTGACTAAAACCTTATTTGCAATATTATTTTTTTATTGACTTACGTAAATAGCATATGGTTAGCAACGTTATAAACCAAAGAACATTTTAAAATAAAACTAAGTTTGTAATAGCTGTAACTTTTTTTTAAATTTCAATAGGAGTGGAGATGTTTTCATACTTTCATATTTTTTTTTGTAATAAAAGACTCTCGTGTTAATTTTGTGGTGTTATCTGTAACACTAAGTAAGTTTTTTTTTAAACACACACTGATGTAGACTTAATACAATAAATAAAATGCATGTAAAAGCACACGCAAAAAAAGTGATGGGGCTTCGAAGGGTACATTTCGGGTGATTTAGAAAAACCTAATAAAAAAATCATACCTCCGTAACCGTAATACTAAGTACCCAGGTTCCAAGACTGAAAAGGTAGCAAATGACCCTACCAACGCCCCAAAAAAATTTGACGGTCCATGTGCCGAACACCCTGTATAATTTTAAACAATGTTAAGAAAAAATTTATGGAAAAAATTTTGAGCATTTATTTCAATGTATTTTTGATGTTAAAATTTACGGATTACGGAAAATAAATATGCAAAATAAATAATTTCAACGTTTATAATTCATAATAGACTATTTCATATACTTTATTGAAATCAGTCATTTTCAAAACTATACACATATACAGGGAGTTCTATTTGAAAGATAGGACACCGAGTATGGCAGATTAGAGCGAATCACCCTATTCATTTAAATTTATTTTTAAATAATGCACACTCGAATTCACAAGTTGACGTGCCTGAACATTTTTTTATAATTTTCTTGAAGAATTTTATTCATCAAGTGGTTTCAATACCATATTATTCAATCATGACCGAGTATCCGTTTTGTTTAAAATTTTGATATTTTTTCAGTATCGTAATTAGCTCATTGTACCAGCAAAAACCGTTGTATGAGTAATGTTTCCCTCATATTAGGAATTTTTTCAATTTTACAGTTAGTTGATAAAAAATTTTTATCGATTATTTGTTCAATACTTCTGACTATTGAAGGAATCATTCGAACGTACTTATAGCTCATGTTTTTCGATTCCATGAATAAAAACATCTTTCAATTTTTTTTATCATTTCACATATTCCCAATATTATAATGTATTAATAATATAAATAGATATTATTTGAATATTTCAGTTCCTCTTTTTTTTTGGTAGGTTTCAATTTGGAATTTTAAAGGTAGTTCTTTAAGTACGATCCTGTCCTCAAGTAGACACATGATATGGTCACAGAAGGAAAGCGAAAGACTCATGAGCACAAAGCAGGCTGGGCAAACGGAAGCTGGTTTTCGGTTCCGGTACTCCGGTAATTTGAGCGGCACACGTTGATTCTACTCGAAAATTATACATTTTCATCTAATGGAATTACAATCTGGATAACGACTGTTTGATGCAGTCGCGCTTGTTTCATTTCCTGTTCCTAGTACCAAGAGGTCTTCGGCTAAGGAGATTATCACTGTCAACCTTAAATTCATGGAAACTATCCCGTATTGGTTTAGTTTCCAAATTTATTTTTCGTGCAAGTGACAACTTTGTAAACTTCCTTATGTTATTAGCCTTTTTTTGAATTTTCTGATTTTTGTTTGATAAATACAATTTTTATCATTACTTCATACGAACATCGGTTATCACTTCTTAATTTTTAAATCAAAATACTCCGAAAACTGTACAAAGTATCGAGTTTTACCCCGAGTACCTTTTTTATGTGAAATTGAATGATGTTTAAGTACGCTTGAAATTTCGCTCAACAAATCTAATATTAAAAAAGTTATGTTCAATACTACTTGGTACGATATTCGATTATTTTAAGACGATAGCACGATGTTCTACTAGATCAATCATGCAAAATGGTAAAAGAACTGACATCGGGCCAAGTAGCTTTGGCTCAAAAATCTTCGTTATGAATAGAAAGAATTGCTAACTAATCCCCTACAAAAAGAATTCGGTATTTCGTAGCTAGTCAATGTTAAAAAAATTTAAAAGGCACATGCACGGTGTAGTTCGCTGGAAAGACGGACTGACGGGCATTCCACGGACAAGAACGCATTTTCCTTGTTGAAAATGATTTTCAATCTCATTGGAGAACCGGACGTGCTCACGCTTCGAGAATTATTCAATCCTTATCAAAACTAGTAAGCCAGTTCATCCATAAGGCCGTAGATCTATAGGCCAGTAGATCCATAAGCCAGTAGTTCAATAAGCCCATAGATAAATATAGATCATGGATCAATATAGACCATAGATCAATGAAGCGCATAGAAACCCGAAACACAGCAAAGGAACCCGTTGAAAGAAACTCGAAAGAACGCGAAGAAACACGAAAGAACGCAAAAAAAAGCCCAAAGAAATTCGAACAAACTCGAAGGAACGCAAAAAACCGTTGAGAGCAAAAAAACATGAAAGAACTGGAAGAAACACGAAGATACGCGAAAAAACACGAAAGAACCCAAAAAACACGAAAAAACAAAAGAACGAAAAAACACGAAAGATCGCAAAAAACTCAAAGGAACTCGAAAAACCCGAAGGAACGCAAAAAACGTCTAAAAACGAAAAAACTTAAAAACTGAAAAAAAAACAGGAAAGGACTCTAGAAACAACAAAGAACGCGAAGAAATACGAAAGATCGCAAAAATCCCTAAGGAACACGAAAAAACCCGAAGGAACGCAAAAAAACCGTTGAAAGAGAAAAAACATGAAAGAACTGGAAGAAACACGAAGATACGCGAAAAAACACGAAAGGACCCGAAGAAACACGAAAGAACGCGAAGATACACGATAGATCGCAAAGAGTCCAAAGGAACCCGAAAAAAGAGTCCGAAGGACCGCAAAAAAAAACCCCGCGAAAGCGAAAAACATTAAAGAACTGGAACAAACGCGAAAGGATCCGATGAAACACGAAAAAACAATAAAGAACCCGAAGTAACACGAAAGAACTCAAAAATCCAAAGGAACCCAAAAAACCCCGAAGGAGCACAAAAAACCGAAAGCGCGCAAAAAAACACGAAGGAAAACTAAAAACCCCGAAGGAGCACAAAAAAAACAGAAAGCGCGCAAAAAATCCCGAAAGAACTTGTAAATTTCACACCCTGTATGACATTTTATTGAAATTAGCTCTCACGCGGAAAAACACGAAAACTTGAGAAAAACTGTGGTGTAAGTCAGCGCTAGGAATACGCAACTCATATGTGACATCCTGTATATAAATGGAAAATATTTTATCGAATTAAGAAGCCGTAAGCAGAAACAGCCGAAATAACTCGATCGAAGGTAGCTGTTAGAAATAACACATATGAGACGTATATAATTGATTAGCAGTAGGTGCTTTTTCCAAAAAAAAAAAACTAAAAGAATATCGTTTCAACTCCATCGATTCGCGCTTGGTGAATTTTACAAAGGTAAAATGAAAATTATTCGATAAAGGTCTAAAGGTGTAACCATGAACAGAGTGCATCGCCGATTAGTTCAAATTTCGTTCCATTCGTTCACGCATAAACCAAGATTTACGTCTAGAATATGACATAAGAATCTACATAAGGTTAGAATGTCAACGACAATGTGTCATTTCAGAGTAGGAATCGACAGGGGTGAAATGAGTTGGCTAGGGATTGCAAAACTGGTTCTACGCTGGGTAAATTTTTGAATTTCATAAATACATATCGTAGACTGTTAAACTATAAGAGAATACCTCACCAGGGATCTTACGAATCGTATGAATTGAAGAATTTTGAAAATATTATACGGATATGGATTAAAATTGTAATTGAAATTATGTGACAATGTTCTGTGAACGTCGGACGTGACTGATGATCTGGAAATTTGTGTTTGAGCAATTAATTAATTTAAAATATTTCTAATTGCGATTGGAAGATACGAATAGCCCTATCCAAACGTCCGATTCTCGGGGAGTACACGTATGAAAACGGCTTTTCCTGATCGTGTCCGTGGAAAAAGCCTTTTTCAATTTTACCGGACCATCTTTCGCGAAAAACCGGGAAATTGATGTTTTAGATAATTTTTTTGAAAATGTTAGCGTGGTCGTAAAGGCGTGTGAAATGCACCTAACGAAAGTCCGTCTTATGAACTTTACGGTGCTCGCTTCGCTCGCGAGATCGCCTTCCCCTTTCTACCTCGAAATATCGCATTTATAAATCCCATCGCCGACCCAAAGTTTTTTATATTGATTTCCTTCGTATTTGAAAAACACTGTATATTGAGCTCATCTCAATAGGATGAATTAAGGTAGTTATATAAACATTCATAGGTTTACTTCAAACTTTTCAGGCATGATTAGACTGAAGAAACCTATCCAAACAAAACACAATATACGCTTTAATGGGTACTTAAGCAGTACACAAGGCTCCACACCAATTCCAATTATCTTTAACACTCTGAAATTCACAGATGCCGCCAGTTAAAATCCTGTGAGGAAACACATCTTCAGATACCTGCGGGTGGTGTCTTTTTACCGCTACGTGACGGACCGACCGTCCAACCATAGACGGACGACCGACAGATCGCCAGTCACCTGCTCCAGACTAAACAGTAGAACGCTAAATTCGTTTATTGGGCGTAATAATGCAAGACATCTAAAGTCGTCTCGCTGTAACATGAGGGTTTCTTGAAAAGGCAGGTGGAGTGTATTTTCTTAAATTGTATTACCATACATTGCGCTGATCCAGGTGTTACAAGTTTCATAAATTACAATATTATTTTTAGAATATATATGTCTTGGTATTGCAACTCTATTTTTGTGTGGGATATCGGTATTACTTGCGGTTTTTGTTTTTATGGCTCTCGCAGCATATGACGGGTAATGTGCAATATGCAAATGAGGTTGTTATAGAAATGTCGATGAAAACCATAGATGAATAAAAGTATATAGATCGGAAACTCTCGCCGATTTTTGTGACAACGCGACACTGTGACATTGCTGGAGTCAGCCGAACTAAAAGCGCAGGGGAGGTGAAAAATTTAGGTGGGGGTAAATGAGGGCTATTGACAAACTGTTAAAATTAAGAAATTCAAATTGCAGACTTCTCTGAACGTGAATTAATGGAAACAAAATAATTTCCAACCTGATTGGAATTAACCAAGTTGGAAATAAAAGTTTCCAATAATTCAAGATCAGAGATAATGAAATTAGAATGGCTTCCTGAAATTATGTTGTCACAGGGAAAAGAAAACTAGTTAATATAACAATTGTGAATTTAATTAGTTTAAGCGGAATTTCTGGGATTACAATCACAATAGGATTAGAGTGAATAACTCTGAAAGAATGAATGATATACAATGTTGAAAGTACAATTTTCGTTGAAGGAACCAATAAAAAATGCTTCGATCTGGAGCTATGTTTCGAAGTCTATTTATCGTCTTCTTCAGGACAAGATCAATACATTAAAATTGAACAATTATTATTGTCATATCGTCTAATAAAAAAAACATAAAACAATACATAGGTATATATTTCATACGATAGATTGAATTTTTGACTCTAATATTTGCAACGTAGATATTCAAGGAAAACTGAAAAAACCCATGTTGTCATATACTCAACCAGTTGAATATGAACTAATATACAGGGTCTTTCACGAGGAACCTCACCCATATTTATGCGGGAAACTACTGAACGTACTTTCATGAAATTCAGCACTTATAAGTATTTCACGATGCTGATGAAATCTAAAATGTTTTCAAGGCATGAGCACCTCCGGTTTTTCCGGAAATGACACATTGAGTGAATTGTGTGGAGGCGCGCCATCTTGTTGATACCATAAGTCATTATGGTTCTGTACTAGCGGCTCAATTATTTTAGTCAATATGTCAGAATATCTATCTCCTAAGGGAGAACTTTCTTTAAATAATGCAAACATGTGTAGTGTTCTATCTTACCAGTAAAAGTCCCATCATAAATGTGACCATCGAGAATTGCATTATTTCTGATGGCGCAAAAAACATTGAAACTCCAGGTCTCTTGAAAGTTCTATTGTCTGAAGTGGTGGTTATTTCTCTTCATCCCAATAATGACTGTTATGCCTATTGAAAGAACCATTCTTTGTGAAATTAGATTCATCTGTCCAAAATATACAGTCCAAAAAGTTTTCATTCTCTTGAAATCTTCTGTTCTCCTGACGAAATCAGTTTCCTTCAAATGCTGTACCCTATTGAATTTATATGGGTGCATTTTATGTTTTTTTAATATTCTCCAAACACTCGATTGAAGATAATCCCAGAGCAACCTCGGCATCTTTGAGAGAATTTTGAGGATTCACAGGAAAATATGCAAGAACTGTAATTTCGTTGTTCTCATCTTCTACTACACTTTTTTCTCTGTGTATAGTTTTCTTAACGAAAGATCCGACATTTCTCAAGTTTGTCATGGTTCTGTTATTGGTATCTCTCGTTGGTCTGGGTCGGCCAGAAACCTCTCAATGAACAGTCGAATCGTTCTATCTACAACTTTATTACATTCTCCATGAAGTAGAATGAGATTTAAATAATCTTCATTGGTAAAATTAGGCATAGTGATCGATTTTATAACTTAATACGAATTATCACCAAATTAATAGTAAACACAAAATGCTACTGAATAAAGAGGAATTTGGCAGATGTAATTAATGATATCTGTCATTAAAATAAAAGAAACAATAATCTGGCTAGATAAAACACTAATTGCTAATACAAATATATACCTCAAAGAATTATGAAAAGAAGAATTCATGTACAAATTAGGAAAAAATTAAAACATTGAAAACAAATTTTGGTAGGCCTAAGATCCCCAAAACTTCATTTTCTTGACCTATATTCCTCATGTTTTTCAAATTTTTTCTGTAGTCTCTGTACTTTCCTTGAAAGTTTGCAAGCTTTTTCGTAAAAGATCCCTAACTCTGCATACTCCAGGTAGGCAAGTAGGCAACATCATGGTTCAGAAATAAGCATGGTTCAGCATCAGCTTCAAGAAGACTTCCTGCTTTATTACTGAAAGGGACAAAATCCTCAGGCCTGAAATGTTTATCACAAATCCTGTAATTGTCGTAAATATCTCTTTGGGATAAATAAATAAATAAATCGATTTCATGAGCTGCACTTCGAATAGATGCATTTTCATTCGCTTCGAAATAAGTCAAAACACTAATTTCATTTTCTTCATCATCAACTACCCTTCTTTTGTATTCTTTAGGGGCTCTTACACATCCAAAACTTTGAAAGTTTGAAACATATATTCTAAAGATCTCCGTTATGGAAGATAAATGGGGATACTTTTGGTTGAAGACCCGGCAGGTTCTACTAATAATACAGTCACATTCACCATGTATATAAAATAGATCCAGAATATCGTAATTAGAATAACGGTTCATTTTGTTAAATCGAGAAATGACACTTGTGAATTATTAACAGATAACCTATCTTCTATGGATACAGAGTGTTCCCATGGCTTCAAAGTATATTCATTGAATTTTTAGATGCAATCAAATTAACTCTACGTACACCATAAATTCAGAAAATCTCAAATAACTCAGAAATTATATAATTTAGGAGCATAATCATGTGAGAAAACTATCATTATTTTTGACCGCAGAATCCAACACAATTATAAAAAAATAGTTTGAAATAATTTGAAACACAGTAGTTATGGCCAATTTAAGATCACAATTTTCAACACAAAATATGAAACACCCTGTGATTATTTTTTTAAATCCAAAAGATGCATGACCTTTTCACATCCTTCCTCTTCGATGTTGTAAAAACGGTTTACTATTACCCTCAGGATATTTAAAATAAGAATAATGAACATATTACTGACTGAACATATTTGACGTTTTTTCCAGTTTTTTTTTTGGATATTTTGAGAACTATTCGAGTTAATACAATGGTTTTAACAGAATAGAACAGTGAATGTATTCACTATTGAATACTCGATCATACCAGAACTGGAAAATTTGAAAAAAAATTTATTCGTCGAATTTATTTTCACTCCCTGTATAACCGGAAGTTTATGGGCTTCGAAAATATCTTAGCTCTGTAGAGAACTTGGAACAATATCATAATCCCAATTTTCAGATTTCAAATATGTCTAGTTCTCCAGAAACGTCTAATAGGCACTCGAACTTGAGACACCCTGTATAATAAAAAAATCAAATTAGAAAAATTTAGTGAATAATGTTTTATTTGCCCATAAATAAAACAAAATATCTGCCTTACAATAAAAAACCTTTTTACTGCCAATACGTCTGACCCTGCCTCCGCCTCCGGTTCTGACACAGATAAATGAAATTCATAAACTCTTTTCTTCGGTCCTTTTGTTATAGCATGAATTTGAAGCTGAGGCGATCGCTAAATATTTGAATTCCGCGCTTATTTTATAAGTCAACACTGGTGACTTCGCACATGTTATGGATACGCATACGCCTCTAGAACGCGAATTGGAATAGAAGAACTCTCGCTATCACGTTTTGTTATCGAAATTGTTTATAAAATCACGCTAATTTTGATTTGTTTTTTTGGATATATTACAAGCTTGGTTTCACCCGCATATTTGGAAATTTCGCATCGCATTTTGATTGTGTTTTCAACACCGCATTTGAACAAAAAATGGACTAGAAATCCCGCAGCAAGGGGTCCCTGTGAAGAGCTGATAATTGGAGCAGAGCCCTGAAATCATCGTAGTTCACCGCTGTGGTAAGTCATCATTGTTGACCGCATTTCTTTATATGAATTTTGTTGTTTCATATTATATATTTCGCATTCGCACCAGCTTCAAACGCAAAAATAAATACAGTCTACTTATCTCTCAAAATTACTGAGCTATCGGACATAACATCTTTCAATCAAGCTTCATCGGCTGATTTAATTTTTGTTTCGTTCTCATTTCGTTAATTGTCTTCGTAATATGTTCCTTTTCAGTTCTTGTTTGCCGTCTAGTTATTTAGCAGTTATTTTACAACCAATGTGTGTGAAAAAAACCGATGGATTCGATCAGAAAATTGGAAAAGAAAAGCGATGTATTGTTTGCGACAAAACAAATATAATGAAATACTTCATATTTAGAAAATTTCGTCAAACTGATCCGATTACTTTCGGTTTTCCCAAATCTTCCCCAAAACAGTGAATCTGTAGTACCTAATCATTTTCTCAAAGAAGATAACCTGAATTCGAAATTCAATGTTCAATAATTTTATTTTTATTTTAATGATGTTACATAAATCATGAAAAATCAACCTCAATATTCGTATATACACATCATCTGTCATTTTAAGATCGGTAGAAGAACGAAAACGAAAATGACCAAAGAACCAGATTCCTCTCGATTTTCCACCTCTAGGAATTTCCCCTTCATCGCGCATGCGCGGGTCTCGTCACAGCCCGCTAGATGGTTCACGATTAATTTCGAGGATCGAATTATATTCATAGAATTATTTGTATATGTTAGGCCCGAAGACCGAAAACGCTCAGTGGCCGGAAAAAACGGCCACATCGCGTTCTGGCTGTCTTCGAACGCACAGAACGCGTTTTGGTTGTTTTTAAACGCTCGCAACGCGTTCTGGTAATTGTTAAACAGCCGGAACGCGTTTGTCTAACGGCTATTGGTTCAAATGTAAGACCATGTAGTTTTTTACATTTTTAGAATAATAAAAATAAGTTGTTTCCGAACATGTTTGGTACTTGTGGTCTAGCATTTCTTTATGAGCACTGAGCATATACAAAACTATTGTATATTTGTCGACCCTGTACCTATTGGAATCAACATGTGATACATTTTGGAATCAGCTCAGCTAGAGTAATCCGGAAATGGAGACAAAGTAGTTCAATTTAAAAAAATGACGGTGATGTCATTACTCGAAAATAATTCACGCTGTATATTAGATTATTATTTTAAAATACGGTAACTTAAAATAAAAATCGATGTGTTTCAGGATTATTTCTTAAAATGGTCTGATTAGCTAAAAATGAATTTGTTCCATACTTTACGGATAAATTTAAATGTACTATGTAATTCGAAATGTAATTCAAACAGTTCTTGTAAAAATAAGTAACGTACCTATGTAAAGTACACAAAAGTTCGGAAAAACCAGTCGTTTGTATTTAATTGTAGTTTTCAATAATTGAATTGTTTCTAATAAAGTAATTAAAAGAGTTATAAATTCAAGTTTGTTTTGTTCTCCAGAATAAGTTGGATGGAAATAAATTGAAATTAATTTGTTCAATAAAGAACTTTTCGCTTTTTCATTCATGTATTTATATATTATAAGCTCGTAAATATAAGTTTATTAGTGTAACTTTCTTCCTAGAACTGAAAAACAATTATAAGAAATTTAATATTGTTGAAATGATTTGGCAAGAAAAACCGAACCCATCTTTGGTATCCAATTGTAGTTGATAATAATTGTATTGTATTTCAATTTCCAACTTTGTTTTATGAGGGACAATATAAATTTTATCCTACGCAGGTAGAAAGTGGCAAATAATACAAGTCGAACATTAAGAACTCGTTGTGAGCGTTGAACAATTGACAAAACGCGTTCCGGCTGTTTAACAATTACCAGAACGCGTTGCGAGCGTTTAAAAACAGCCAAAACACGTTCTGTGCGTTCGAAGGCAGCCAGAACGCGATGTGGCCGTTTTTTCCGGCCACTGAGCGTTTTCGGTCTTCGGGCCTAACATATACACTAGTATTATGGACTTAGTACATATTATGCATAAGGGCATTTCTGTGTTCTCGATGATCGAGAACACAGAAATCGATGTCAGTTTATCTCCAATCAACTGACCGAGGTTTTGATGCCATATAGTGGGTTTCATACAGACCCTTGATCCAAGGGTTCAGAGAATACTTCATGGGATATGTCAGATCGACTAATGGAAAGCCGAATTCACAGAATTTTAGACACAGAATCGCTCAACCAACGAGTTGATCATCCGATCAACTTTTATGAAACCAGCATGAGTTAAGCTTTATGAAACATGAACTGGTTGATCATAGTGGGTTCCATAAAGACCGTTTATGAAAGGAGTCACACAATACTTCAACAGGTATATCAGATTGACCAATGTAATGCCGAATTCATGGAATTTCGGGCATAGAATCGCTCAGTCAACGAGTTGATCAACCGAACCATGGTATAAGTATGTATACCGTGAACCGAACAACGTTTTCGTACTTCCGAGCCTAAAGTGACAACTTCACTCCCTTGTGACAGGTACTAAAGTGTCACATTTAATCCCTCCGGGATTAAATATTGACGAAACTCCCGGAACGATTAAATCACAAACAAACGAATTTAAAGGATATTTTATTGAAAAATAAAATTAATTAGAATGGTAATTAACGTTAATATTCAAATTAATATTGTGACAGTTCGTCATATTGACCAGTCTTTCCTGGGTTAATGCAGCAGGTAACTGACGAGTAACAGATAGGTCCTTATCATATTGAACTGGTGTTTGTTTCGAAGATCCTGCGGAAACAGGAAGCGAGAATGAGGACTGTGGCATAACTATAGTGGACGAATCGGCGACTTGACCAAATATTTTATCTGAACTTTTTGTTTATTTTTAATAGACGATTCAATATATCCTCGGCCACATTGGAGGATTTCCATCCTCCATGTCTCTTCAGCACGTCTATTGTTGCTCCCGAATCAGCTAACAAAGACGCAGATGTGCGTCTAGAACAATGTCCCGTATAAGACGTTGCATTTTCTAATTTCAAGAAAGCTGCTATTTGCCGTGGAAATGTACCAAACATGTTTTTTCTACTACTCGCGTAGTACATTCTTTGTTGATGTATTGAACAAAAATTTTGAATGAGGTGTCCCTGTCTTTCGCAATGTCACATATTTTCGAAATATCGCCACAAAACTGATGGCACTGTTTTCTGAATTTTTATCACAAAATTTCGGTCAATTTTATTTTTGGTGTTTCTAATCGCAATTAGGAAGGAATCGCCCAAATCTCTCACATCGTCGATTTCTAAATCAACCAACTCTTTTCCACGACAAGCTCCCGCAACGCCCATAATAAGTGCAACCTAAAAAAATTGATTTCTTAAAATTTCTGAATATAAACACATTTCCAAATTTACCTTAAGCATAAAATATTTATCATCCGGAGCCTCCCGTAAGTACTGATCTACCTGCTCAGACGTGAGAATTCTTGACTTCTTTGGCTTAAATCCTCATTTCTTCTCTTCAAAAAAGCTAATAATTTTGGAAATTTACTTATATCAATATCTTCTCTAATGTTAATAACCGATTTCAGCATTGAGTAATGTGCCCAGAGAGTTGAGGCACAAACCGCTTTTGATTTATCATTGAAGTAGACTAACAGCGCATTTTCAGTAGGTGGTCTCACATTTTTAAGCGGCACCACTTTTTAAAAGCATCGTACTGCTGCTCGTATAGTTTTCTAGATTTCGGTGGTAACAATTCCTCACCTACTTCGGCTGCTCTTTTATCAATATCAGATACACCTTCTTCACTCATGATACCAATAATTATCAATAGCAATGTTTTTTTACAATGACACTAGTAATGACAATGTTTCTAAATTATAATTGTCACAACGCAATGTTACTATGGTAACTTATTTTAAAGACAGTTTATTAAATGAGTTGAAGAGAAAAAAACTGACTGAAATTATTGAAATAATTAATAAAATCATACCGGAAGTACGAAAGTATCGTATATACCTTGCGACTGAAGTACATTTAATCCTTCAGGTAAATTGGTTTATGGCCCTCCCTGCGGTCGGGCCATAAACTTTACCTTCAGGATTAAATGTACTACTTCAGTCCCGCGGTATATAATATACTATTATGAAACCCAGCTGTCAAACTTGACGGGAGAATCTGCTGATCGGAGAATTAACGTACCTTCATGAAAACCACTGAAAATCGTTGAATTGCTATACCCTGTTTGATTGCATCGTAGGATTGACTTTAGTTCATTGCTTTTCCGTGACAGTGCAAAGGGAACTAAACGCTAATGAAAGCTGATGTTACAGTATGTTAAAAGCATTAGACCCCAATTCCAAATACAAGAATCTAAGAGCAAATGAAGATAAGTACCAATAAAAACTCAATACAGCATGAATCAACATTAATGTTATTATGTTCAACTCATAGTAGCATTTCTAATTGAATTCATATAATTAAATTGGCATGACACAAAAAGCCTACGATCGAATCGATTTTTACATTACGCTCTTTATTACCTTCTTTATTGTTAATGGTTAATAAAATTCTTCAGAGGAACAGATCGGGAATTGGAGAATTTCTCTGTCGCATAGGACAGATGCCCCGGAACTTAATTATGCCCACCGATGAGAGCGGTCTGGAATCTGGGGCGGAATCACCTGTTGTCGAAGAGAGATACCCACAAGGTGAAACAAAGAATTCTTGTTATTACAAGGAATCGTAACGGTTCGTCTATGTTGTTCATTATGTTATAAATAAAAGATTGCAGAGAATAAAGATATATAATTTGTTCTCTATTTCCATTATCTATGCAAGTTGGGTACACATCGATCAGTGCAGAAAGTCAGCCTTTTTATAGTAGTGAGGGAGTCCTCAATATTACATCGTGGAGAATAAGGGTATTTTGACGATTACATGTCCTAAGATGTGTGTGTACTCTTTCAGCTGTGTGACGACCGCTGACGTGAGGTCAGATGGCTATGAAGTTCTTGTTGAACTACTCACGAGCAATGATTCTCTACAGAGCTAAAATATTTTCGAAGCCCAAAAACTTCCGGTTATATAGGGAGTGAAAATAAATTCGACGAAAAATTTTTTTTTCAAGTTTTCCATTCCTGGTATGATCGAGTATTCAATAGTGAATACATTTCTGTTAAAACCATTGTATTAAATCGAATAGTTTTCAAAATATCCAAAAAAAAACTGGAATAAAAGTCAGTTCAGTCAGTAATATGTTCATTATTCTTATTTTAAATATCCGGAGCGTAAACCGTTTTTACAACATCGAAGAGGAAGGATGTGAAACGGTCATGCATCTTTTGGATTTCAAAAATATCATCACAGGGTGTTTCAAATTTTGTGTTGAAAATTGCGATCTTCAATTGGCCATAACTTTTGTTTTTCAAATTAGAACCCTATTTTTTTATAATTGTGTTGGATTCTGCGGGCAAAAATAATGATAGTTTTCTCACATGATTATGCTCCTAAATTCAATAATTTCTGAGTCAAATTGATTGCATCTAAAAAAATTCAATGAATATTCTTTCGAAACCATGGAAACACTCTGTACCCATAGAATATAAATTATCTGTTGATAATTCACAAGTGTCAGGTGTTATTGTTATTCGTTATCTTAATTTTTTTTAACAAAATAAACTGTTATTCTAATTACAAAATTCTGGATCTATTTTATGTACATGGTGAATGTGACAGAATTGTTAGTAGAACCTGCCGGGCCTTCAACAAGAAGTATCCCCATTTACGTTTAGTTTCTCCGATGTAAGATCTTCCGCACTCATAAGGTAATTCATATATGCAGTTCTTTGTCCTTTGTGTCTCATTATTAGACTTAACTTTTGTAAGTTTAGCTCTGATAGTGTCTTGAGTTTTGAACGCAGTCGTTATGTTGTATCTATTTCAATTCTTCTCATTTTCTCCGACAAACCTTTTACATAAGGAATTACGGTTTTAATGGTCTGATTTATATCTGTTGGTTCAGGTTGACTTTCTCTTGTTCGTTTAGCTTTTTCTAATATCTTTTTGGGGTAGCCATTGTTTTTTTTTTTTTTTTTTTAGCTGATTTATATATGGAAATTTTCGAATAGAAGGCATTAGAAAAATATGTACTTAAACCCAAACGGTGGAAAAGATATGTAGATGATACTTTCATTATTTGGCAACATAGAAGAGACACTATAGATGGATTCCTTCAATATCTAAACAATCAAGAGGAATCAATTAAATTCACAATTGAAATCGAGAAGGACAGACAACTTCCATTCTTAGATGTACTCGTACATAGACAAAATGGAATCCCAAGAACCACTGTGTATAAAAAACCAACGAACACAGGACAATATCTACATTTTGATTCAAACCACCAACTAAACACTAAATTGGGAGTAGCAAAATGTTTATTTGATAGAGCAATAAATATTTGTTGCACTGAAGAAGACCAAAATGAAGAAATAAATAACATCTCGAAAACTCTTAGAAGCAATGGCTACCCCAAAAAGATATTAGAAAAAGCTAAACGAACAAGAGAAAGTCAACCTGAACCAACAGATATAAATCAGACCATGAAAACCGTAATTCCTTATGTAAAAAGGTTTGTCGGAGAAAATGAGAAGAATTGAAAATAGATACAACATAACGACTGCATTCAAAACTCAAGACACTATCAGAGCTAAACTTACAAAAGTTAAGCCTAATAATGAGACACAAAGGACAAAGAACTGCATATATGAATTACCTTGCGAGTGCGGAAGATCTTACATCGGAGAAACTAAACGCCCTCTGAATGTACGAATAAAAAAATCAGAAGCTTCTACGAGTACTAGACAGCGACAAATCCAGGTTGGTCCAACAGCATGTTATTCTCATCTACAGCATGTAGATGAGAATCATCGTATAAAATGGGATGAAGCATCAATAATATCCAAAGAAGAAAAACTTGCAAGAAGAAAAATCAAAGAAGCAGCATTTATGAAAATAACACCAGATTCCATAAGTGCTCCATCTATAGATCTGCCAGAAGTTTGGACGCCGATAGTTCGATCCAACTTAAAAAGATCATCATATCACAGATGAGTATATAACATCGTTCATTTTTCTTTCATGACTTCTGTCAATATTTACTTTTTGAAAATTGATAATTTTCAAAAGGTTTCTTACTTTTCTTCTCGATAAAGATAAAAGATGTCTATCGAAACGTCGGAAAACATTACACCCACAATAGATGATGGTAATAGCCCAAACAATAATTCAACACAACATGCATGTCTACAAATATGAGAAAGTTCATGCATTAGAACCAGGCGACTACATAAAAAGGTTAAATTTTTGTAGAGGAATATTAGAAAAACTTGAAAATGATGAAAATTTTTGAATAAGATCATTTGGACAGACGAAGCAAAATTCAATAATGAAGGACTATTTAATAGAAAGAATTGCCACATTTGGAGAAGTGAAAATCCTCATAGAAAAAGACAAAGAAACCCCAGAACAAATTTAGATTTAATGTGTTTGCTCTTTTGATGAACAATAAAGTGCAGTACTATATTTATGAAGAAAATGTAAATACAGAAAAATTTTTGGAAATCCTGAGAAATTTTGTTTCTGAGTTTTTGAATGAACTGCCGGAGACCATTTTCGGCTCGATACTCCAAAATTACAGACATTCGGGCAAAATGATAGGCACTCTGTTCAGGTGAACAAGAGCGCCAAAAATAAGGTTCTAATTTGAAAAACAGAAGTTATGGCCAATTAAGGATCACAATTTTCAACACAAAATTTGAAACACCCTGTGATAATATTTTTGAAATCCAAAAGATGCATGACCTTTTCACATCCTTACTCTTCGATGTTGTAAAAACGGTTTACGCTCAGGATATTTGAAATAAGAATAATGAACATATTACTGACTGAACATGTTTGACTTTTTTCAGTTTTTTTTTAGATATTTTGAAAACTATTCGATTTAAAACAACGGTTTTACCAGAAATGTATTCACTATTGAATACTCGATCATATCAGAATGGAAAACTTGAAAAAATTTTTTCGTCGAATTTATTTTCACTCCCTGTATAACCGAAAGTTTTTGTGCTTCGAAAATATTTTAGCTCTGTAGAGAACTTCTGAACAATACCATAATCCCAATTTTCAGATTTCAAATATGTCAAGTTCTCCAGAAACGTCTAATAGACACCCTGTATATAAATATAAATAGATATCATTTGAAAGTTCTGGTAGTAAAAACCCGTATTGGTAGAAATGCATATATCCTATATCTATTGTTAATCTAATTTATTGCACTGTTCAAAGCTCAAGGTAAAGCCTATCTCCGAATAAAACGAAAGCGTTTAATTTCTGAGACCTCCTTGATTAACTCCTATTATCCATTATTCCAGATGTCCCCTTACCCGACAATAACCTGTACAAGTCTCGAATCCGCAAAGTCAAGCCAGATTGTCATTAAAAACAGATGACTGAAATTATCTTGTAAAAAAATCTGTTCGTCCTTTGGACATTCCATTTGAACAGAGTACAATAAGCCAAAAGTTGAAATTTTTAAACAGTTGAAAATAATGTACTTGTCACGTTTTATCTGTAGGTAAATGAAATCGAGGTATATACGAGAGGTTTGTTTGATCCATGTGGTTACCAAATGTAGTTAAAATTCGTTCTGACTGTGAGAAGCTTGTACCATTTCTTGGAATTCATTCTATTATTGGTATATTGGAGTGTGGTCTATAGAGGCTTATTGAACTGAAGGAATTTTTATCGTACTGTTCGAAACTTGCTATACAGGGTGATCGGCACATGAACCGTCAAATTTTTTTGGGGCGTTGGTAGGGTCAATTGCTACCTTTTCAGTCTTGGAACCTGGGTCCTTAGTATTACGGTTATTGAGGTATGATTTTTTTATTAGGTTTTTCTAAATTACCCAATTTGTACCCTTCAAAGCCCCATAACTTTTTTTGCGTGTGCTTTTACATGCATTTTTTTATTGTATTAAGTCTACATGAGTGTATGTTTAAAAAAAAACGTATTTATTGTTACAGATAACACCACAAAATTAACACGTGGGCCTTTTATTAAAAAAAAATTATGAAAGTATGAAAATATCTCCACTCCTATTGAAATTTAAAAAAAGTTACAGCTATTACAAACTTAATTTTATTTTAAAATGTTCTTTGGTTTATAACGTTGCTAACCATATGCTATTCACGTAAGTCAATAAAAAAATAATACTGCAAATCAGTCAGAAGAGTGAAGAAAGTCGCACCTAAATAAAATTACGGATTTCGACACAACACAGCGAGCAAGAAAATTTTACCTGCCCGTTTTAGACGCGTGTGAATTATTATTACAAAGTGTCTGTGCCGCGTTGTTCACTTTTTTTAAATTTGTATGTTTTTGTTTTGTTACTTTATCGACTTTTTGCTACTGTTGTCTTAATTTTGGTTATTGATATGCCTAATTTCACCACGCTGAGTATGCTGATATGGTGATGGCATATGGCAAGGCCGATGGTGTTGCTCTTGCAGCTCAAAGGATTTATCAAGCCGAATTTCCTGATCGAAGATTACCCCACCACGAAACATTCTCGACGACTTATCGACGATTAAGAGTAATTAAAAAAATATATGGAAAATATTGTAAGGATAATTTCGATCGTTTGAAATAATTCAAACCAGTATGAAATGATTATGGTTCGAAAATGCATTATAATCTTTCTTGTTTGTGAGCCTATAGCTTCCAGTTTCAATATTGAGTGAATTTTAATTAACCATATCATCATAACAAATATTCAGAAATATTAAAACTAAGTCAAATTCCATTATCTCCTGAGTTTGTGAACCAGGTTGAATCGGTATATGAAATAAAGATGTGAAAAACTTCTATAAACATACAAAACAAATCTAGCACACTGGGTCCGAAGTTTTTGAAACTCATATGTGCTTAATTAGAAGCATTCCTATGTTAGAATAGATATAATTTGATAAAACCTGAAAGTCTGAAGCTATAAAGAACCAGCTCTTCATAAAGACAAGTCTTCAATTCAACAGGTCCTGACAGAAAATACATTACCTATTTCAACGGTCATCATGAAAATATACTGAAGTATCTACGAGTAATGGAAATCTTTTCTCTATTTATTATGGAATATTACTCTGGATTAAATATCAAAAAAGGTGCTAGGGATCATTAATAATGAATACAGCAAATGGCAATTTAGATTTTGTGGTGAATGTAAGACAAAAATTGTGTAATTTCATCTATAGTGTTTAGTGGTGGAACCATAGACTGGAGAGATTTCCCAAACCTTTTGTAAAAATATTTCATAAAGATATAAAATATGGCAACATTGGAACAAATCTGATTATTGAATCATTTCAGCACAGAGTTGGATTTGGGAAAATCAGAAAATTTGGACAAAATAATATCAATTTAATTCCTTTCATTTTCAAATAACTCAAGAATGGTGCAATTTAGGAGAAAAAGATCAAGAATGATTTTATCTTCTAAAAGACTAATGATTCCAAGAAGTACAAGATATAGTACTTTAGTTCAAGTGATATTTAATTTTCATGCAATTCAACCAATCTGTAGAGTATTAGTGAGAAACCCACAAGGAATGGAATAAATCTAATGATGCCAAAATATGCATGACTGTTATCAAAAACCTTCTACAAGTGATCATTTCAATTGATATTGTCGTTTGAATATTAAAAGGTGAAAATGCAATATTTTTTATGAAATTTCAACACCCTAAGTTTGGAAAAATGTTATAGGAAGACAATGTTTCTTTTGACGTCAAGAATCTATGATTAAAATCAACGCAGTGGTCAAGGACTCACCCTGTATATCGCCACAAAATTTGTTTTATTTTGGTTATTTCGATGAAACAGGAAACTGTATTGAATTGTGTTGAATTATGTTGTTTACGTTCGCAGAGATACGGGGTTTCGCCGATCAACATAGACACACCCGCGACCACAGCTGTCGAACGACTACTTTTGATTTGTGATGAAGATTTATTCATTTATCAATTGTAATATTTGGTTTACAAATATACTGTTCCAGAGTCTGAGAAGATACTTAAAAAAAGCGCGCAAAAGCTTCTGACCTAAGTCAGTGCTTTTCCACGTTTTGAATTTGGAATGAGCTCGCAGAAATCTAGGAATAGGCTGTGAGACGGTTCGAAGTTCGCCGGCTAATTTATCATCTAATGTTTCATTCTTTAATAAACTCGGTGAAGGTCGATTCAGGTCCCCAGATTATACGACAATAATTTCGGATTTTCGTTCTTCAATTCCGAATCATTCTTTTCCTATTTTCGGTTCTTCATTATTGTAATACATTTCCGTTTCTTCCTCTAAACCTGAGTATTAAAAAAAACCGTCTTCCATAATTGATAACTTCTCGATACCGGAGTAATCATCAACAGGCACCTGTCCAAGACACTGCTACAGCAACTTCTCTTCTCCTCCGGGAAGCAATAAAGCAGGTGGGAAGACAGACGGGGGCCATATGCGGGATCGATGCTTCTTCGTTCACCTCAACTTACTCTTTCATCATTTCCGAACTTGTATATTTACGATTTCCTTTTGATTAAAGCTTCGATTCTTGGAAGCCAACTAGATTAAATTATCAATTTAGCTCATTCAGAAAATTCAGATGGATCAACCGTTTTAATTACTTAGACATGTGATTAACGTTGTTGAAGTCTTGTGAATAATTTTTTCTCTGAAATTCCGATTATCATCTGGAATAAATGTCATTGAGTTCCTGACCTCGTTTGAATATTTGTGCACTCATTTAAGCCTTTTCAAAGCTACAGTGCGCGTTAAAATTATATATGTATATATATTCGTTTGAACTTTTGGCTCGCAATATTTGGTTAGCAAACAATAAAGCATATAGATCAGGGGTTAGTGACGGAGTGTCATACAATTCGGCGTATGGCATAAAAGCTGCCACGCACAATTTGGTTTTACATGGCACAAATGCGAACGGCAGCTTTTCGCCGGAGAACATTTAGGTCGTGGATTTAATATAATTATGAAATTGCGATCTTTATCGAAAAGATTTCTCTAAACTGGGCGCCACTTGATTTAACAAAAATAAAATAAGAATGATTCCACCGCCTGTAAATCAAGAAACAGACAGGATAACTACAGATGTAAGATATTGTAATCTATGAATATTTAATAATCATAAAAAATTGTTCTCAATTCTCAAATAATAGGGGTTAGTACTCTTACACTAACTATACTCTAAATAATTGACTTAATTATCAGATATACGGTACACCAAACTCTTTCTTCAAACAACTAATTCATTCATTGAGACAGTGACTATACTGGCCTTGCTGTTGGACGGCTTCTTTCTATAAAGTGGTTACTCGAGAGGAACTGTATATTGTGATGACTGCAGGAAATCCAAACGGTACTAAGATATTTCCTATCTAAATCTTCGGCAGCCAAAATCCTCGACAATAAAATTTGTAATAGTCGAAACTAAAAACCCTAAAATGTCAATATCACGTCATAAACAATGATAAAGCATTATTCAAATTAAACATGAAATATCCGTCTAGGCGGAACTCACCTTTTCAATATAAAAGGGTTTTTAATATTCTTACAAAACTTCGGTATTTTCTGATACGATACGCAATAGAAAATTCTTAAATTGAACCTTCAACTTTGTTGATTTTCAAATCCCTTTTCAGGTCGGCAACAGGTTGAAGAATGAAAATTCCAGCAAGATTCTTATCGAATCGCCGATCAGATAAAAATAAAGAAGTCTATGGACCGTGATCGCCACCTGTATTAATTTTCTAAACTAAACTTCTACACGATATGTGTACTGATTTTAATTAATTCTGAAAGATGGACCTAGGATGAAAGGAGGAAAATTGTAGTCATGATAGCAACCTTCAATATACAGTACGGTATTTCAAACCGTTACACTGCCTAGGGAAAAAACCCCAGTAAAAAAACCTATATATTTTAGGGACTTCTTGCTTCAGGAGTGGTCTTCTATTGATGGAGACAGAGATTTCTTCAAGTTGCTCAAGTCGAATCTGGAAACAAAAGACAAAAGCAGAAAAAAAGAACTGAATAACAAAAATAAGTATAATATTCGTTTGAAATTTATAACCCATTCCAAGAAAGAGTCGGAAACATCATGAATAGCCCTAAAACCATCCTGAAATTTATATATGGGACAACTATTGATGAGATGAGGTATTGTTTCTTCTGCTTCTCCACATTCACAACATGCGCTAGGAACTGAGTTCCATTTAAATAGCATGCTATTGGTACGACCATGACCTGTTCTCAAACGATTAAGAACTGTCCAAATTTTTCTTGGAAGATCAAAACCAGGAACTTTTTCAGAAGGATCAGAAATGAGATATTATTGAACATTTCGTAAGAGTTCCACCCAGTTTTCCATAATTCTTTATCACTTATGTTGATATTGCAGAACGTATTATGCCATAATGGTTTACATGTCTTCAATCTGGGAATTCTATTTTGTGCAATATATGAAATAATTGGGAATAAATTGGGAAAAGAATGATATTTCTTCCAAGAATTCAGAGCTGTCTGCGACATAATTATCATTATGACAATTGTCATAATGAATGTCAGTCGATAATTTTTCCTCTGCTATTTTTTAAATGAAATAAGTATTATATCACAACCTTCCACAACTATGGATGATGAGTTCCCTTTGAATGGGTTCCATAGCAGACTTCAAACATCAGAAGATCTGAAAAATCATCACTTGGACCGCAAAACCCGATTCGAAGAATCCTCCTTGCAGATTGGCGACAAATTTTGTATATTGGATTTGAATATAGAGGGTATTTCTAAGGACAAGAGTGATTATATTTGTAAATTAGCAAAGCACTATAGTGCTGAGATTCTTCTCCTTCAAGAGACACATGCGGATACTGAAAAAAATCTTCGTGAAAGAGGAACCATAAAAGGTTATGCATTCATTGATTAACTCCTTAGTAAAATTTACGGTTTAGCTTGTTATGTTAAAAAATCCTTGATTCACAATATCGAGTTGATCCAAAAAGGCTAATTTGGGGGTGTTTTCTTTATCTCTATCGAATTTTGTAATATTTCTATCGTTAATATTTATAAACCTCCAAATACTATTTGGCCAAGAGATTCAGAAATGAATCTTCCTCATCCTTCAATTTATTGCGGTGATTTTAATTCTCACCACGTAATGTGAGGTTATATTGCAATAATAATGATAGAAGTGGGGTAGCTTTAGCTGACTGGATGGAAGATAATAATTTCTATTTAATTTTTGATGGAAAAGATGTACCTTCTTTTCATTCTTCTCGATGGAATAGAGGCTACAATCCTGATCTCTGCCTAGTGTCTTGTGACAATACTTGAAAGCCGCTTCCTGTAGAGCGTGTACTTCTGGGAGTTTTTCCTCATAGCCAACATAGGCCTATTCTGTTGACTTCAAGAAGTTTAATTCAATATTCAGAATGTTTAAGAAGACCTCGTTGGAATTTCAAGAATTGGATTGAATTTGCTAAGAAGGTAGACAGGTATTAGATGGATTAGACCCACTCACGATAACTATCACAGATTCTTAGGTGTTGTGAAAGCCCCAGCAAAAATTCGTTCCAAGAGGTTTCCGGAAAGAATATATTCCAGGTTGGTCGAAAAAAAAACGATAATTTGTACAAGGACTATCAAAAATCACCATCCGTTGATAAATGTGAAAAACTTATGAATTCTATCAATACAAGCCGAAAAGAGAAATGGGATAGTGTTGTATCAAAAATGAATTTTACACATTCCAGTAGGAGTTCATGGGATATATTGAGAAAATTAGGTGAAGCTACTCCCCTTGCCTCATCATCATCATCATCATCAAAAACTGATCCAAGTTTAACCGCTCCCGCCTATTTAATGTATCTGAATCAGTCAATATATCCCAATCTAAAATAAGGAATATGAAAAAACTTACACATATTCAGGAGATCAGCTCCTACTTTAGATTATGTGTCTCATCTATTCAATATAGTTGAATTGAGGACTGCAATCAAATCTCGAAAAGCAGTAGTTTTTGTCGGAATTTATCCAGAATTCATCAAACATTTTGGGAAATGGGCCTTGTCTTGGTTATTGTCTTTCTATTACAATATTGTGAATTCAGGAAACTTTCCTTCCGAATTTCGTAAGACTAAAGTAATAGGTGTTTCGAAACAAGGAAAGAATCCTTGTGATCCTAGTAGTTATCGACCTATCAGTTTATTGAGAGTTCCTTTTAAGATATAAGAAAGGCTAATTCTTTTTAGAATTGAATCTTCTATAGAAAATGTCTTATAAAATTTTTAGGGAGGCTTTGGGAAAAATAGAAATTGTTCAGATCAGGTTCTCAGCCTAACAACTTTCATGGAATCAGGCTTTAATCATAGGTTGAAAACAGGAGTTGCTTTTATTGATTTATTTTCGGCATATGACACTGTGTGTAAAGATGGATTAATTTTCAAACTGTATACCCATCTGAAGTGTGGAGAAAATGGTACGATTATTAGAAAATATGTTATCTGATAGAAGGTTTCGTGTTTTTATTGACAATAAGAGTAAATTTCAAAACATTGAAAACGGTCTTCCTCAAGGATAAGTTTTAGCTCCTTTACTTTTCAATTTATATCTAAGTGATCTATATCTAAGAATTTACCCACGACATCATCTCAGAAATTTGTTTATGCTGACGACATTGCTATTGCTTACCAACATTCTGATTTCCATACTCTGGAAAACATACTGTCATCTGATTTGGAAAGAATTTGAAGAATTATTTTATCGAGTGGCGATTATGTCCAAATCCCAACAAAACAGAGGTATCTTGCTTCCATCTGAATAATCATGAAAAATATAGAAAATTAGCTGTAACTTTCAATGATTCTCCTATCGAACATAATTTCTATCCAAAATACTTAGGAGTTGAATTAGATTCATCTCTCAATTACAAGGCTCATTTAAATGATCTGAGCCTAAAACTGAAAACTAGGAATGCTGCTTCTTTGATTTTTCTTCTTGCAAGTTTTTCTTCTTGGGATATTGTTGATGCTTCATCCCACTTTATACGATGATTCTCATCTACAGCATGTTGGACCAACCTGGATTTGTCGCTGTCTAGTACTCGTAGAAGCTTCTGATGTTCTTTTATTCGTACATTCAGAGGGCGTTTAGTTTCTCCGATGTAAGATCTTCCGCACTCGCAAGGTAATTCATATATGCAGTTCTTTGTCCTTTGTGTCTCATTATTAAGCTTAACTTTGTAAGTTTAGCTCTGATAGTGTCTTGAGTTTTGAATGCAGTCGTTATGTTGTATCTATTTCCAATTCTTCTCATTTTCTCCGACAAACCTTTTACATAAGGAATTACGGTTTTAATGGTCTGATTTATATCTGTTGGTTCAGGTTGACTTTCTCTTGTTCGTTTAGCTTTTTCTAATATCTTTTTGGGGTAGCCATTGTTTTTTTTTTTTAGCTGATTTATATATGGAAATTTTCGAACAGAAGGCATTAGAAAAATATGTACTTGAACCCAAACTGTGGAAAAGATATGTAGATGATACTTTCATTATTTGGCAACATGGAAGAGATACTATAGATGGATTCCTTCAATATCTAAACAATCAAGAGGAATCAATTAAATTCATAATTGAAATCGAGAAGGACAGACAACTTCCATTCTTAGATGTACTCGTACATAAACAAAATGGAATCCCAAGAACCACTGTGTATAAAAACCAACGAACACAGGACAATATCTACATTTTGATTCTAAACACTAAATTGGGAGTAGCAAAATGTTCATTTGATAGAGCAATTTGTTGCACTGAAGAAGACCAAACTGAAGAAATAAATAACATCTCGAAAACTCTTAGAAGCAATGGCTACCCCAAAAAGATATTAGAAAAAGCTAAACGAACAAGAGAAAGTCAACCTGAACCAACAGATATAAATTAGACCATTAAAACCGCAATTCCTTATGGAAAAGGTTTGTCGGAGAAAATGAGAAGAATTGGAAATAGATACAACATAACGACTGCGTTCAAAACTCAAGACACTATCAGAGCTAAACTTACAAAAGTTAAGCCTAATAATGAGACACAAAGGACAAAGAACTGCATATATGAATTACCTTGCGAGTGCGGAAGATCTTACATCGGAGAAACTAAACGCCCTCTGAATGTACGAATAAAAGAACATCAGAAGCTTCTACGAGTACTAGACAGCGACAAATCCAGGTTGGTCCAACATGCTGTAGATGAGAATCATCGTATAAAGTGGGATGAAGCATCAATAATATCCAAAGAAGAAAAATCAAAGAAGCAGCATTTATGAAAATAACACCTGATTCCATAAGTGCTCCATCTATAGATCTGCCAGAAGTTTGGACGCCGATAGTTCGATCCAACTTAAAAAGATCATCATATCACAGATGAGTATATAACATCGTTCATTTTTCTTTCATGACTTCTGTCAATATTTACTTTTTGAAAATTGATAATTTTCAATAGGTTTCTTACTTTTCTCCTTGCTAAAAATAGAAGATGTCTATCGAAACGTCGGAAAACATTACATCCACAATAGATGATGGTAATAGCCCAAACAATAATTCAACACAACATGCATGTCTACAAGTATGAGAAAGTTCATGCATTAGAACCAGGTGACTACATAAAAAGGTTAAATTTTTGTAGAGGAATATTAGAAAAACTTGAAAATGATGAAAATTTTTAGAATAAGATCATTTGGACAGAGGAAGCAAAATTCAATAATGAAGGACTATATAATAGAAAGAATTGCCACATTTGGAGAAGTGAAAATCCTCATAGAAAAAAACAAAGAAACCCCCAGAACAAATTTAGTTTTAATGTTTGCTCTTTTGATGAACAATAAAGTGCGGTACTACATTTATGAAGAAAATGTAAATACAGAAAAATTTTTGGAAATCCTGAGAAATTTTGTTCCTGAGCTTTTGGATGAACTGCCGTTGAGTATGTCGACTACCGCATATCATCAATTGGATGGAGCTCCGGCACATAGTTCGCACGAGGTATCTGAAGAACTGAATGCAATGTTTGGTAATCGGTGGATCGGACGCCGTTCTTGACTGTGTTGGCCCCTGCGATCTCCCGATCTTACTCCCTTAGATTTTTATTTATGGTTTAGAATAAAAAACAATAGTCTATGAATCTCGTATTGAAAGCAAAGAAGATTTGAAACGGCTTGTGGAGGATGCTTTCCACTCACTAAAGGGGGCGGAAATTGAGCGAGCGACTTACCGAGGTGTTTCAAGACGTATTCGAAAGTGTGTGGAACAAAATGGTTACCATATTGAAACTCTTACCTGATCATTTATTTTGTTAATTTGAGTTTTGAAATGATTATTATTATTATACTTCTCATTGGATACTCAAAATTTTGTGTCATCCACCATGGATTTGAAACGAACAATATCATTAAGTGCATTTGAATGTGTATTGCGAATACAATTGAAAAAAAAAACAATAAAAGAAATAAATCCCAAATCTCTTTATTAGAATAGGAACGATTTATTTTATGAAATCAAAAAATTTCATAACAATAAGACCTGTCTGACACTTGGTGAAATATCTCATAGTCTCATAGAATATCTTTATGAATTAGATTCGAAAAATTTGACTCCACGTACTACATCAATCCAGAAAATCTCAAATAACTCAGAAATAAAATTGAATTTAGGAGCATAATCATGTGAGAAAACTATCATTATTTTTGACCGCAGAATCCAACAGAATTATAAAAAAATAGGGTTCTAATTTGAAAAACAGAAGCTATGGCCGATTTAAGATCACAATTTTCAATACAAAATTTGAAACACCCAGTGATGATATTCTTGAAATCCAAAAGATGCATGGCCTTTTCACATCCTTCCTCTTCGATGTTGTAAAAACGGTTTACGCTCAGGATATTTAAAATAAGAATAATGAACAGATTACTGACTTGACTTTTTTTCTAGTTTTTTTTTTGGATTTTGAAAACAATTCAATTCAACCCAATGGTTTTACGAGAAATGTATTCACTATTGAATACTCGATCATATCAGGAATGGAAAACTTGAAAAAAAATTTTTTCGTCGAATTTATTTTCAGTCCCTGTATAACCGAAAGTTTTTGTGCTTCGAAAATATTTTAGCTCTGTAGAGAACTTGGAACAATATCATAATCCCAATTTTCAGATTTCAAAAATGTCAAGTTCTCCAGAAACGTCTAATAGTCACCCTGTAGATAAATATAAATAGATATCATTTAAAAGTTCTGGTAGTAAAAACCTGTATTGGTGGAAATGCATATATCCTAAATCTATTGTTAATCTAATTTATTGCACTGTTCAAAACTCAAGGTAAAGCCTATCTCCGAATAAAACGAAAGCGTTTAGTTTCTGAGACCTCCTTGAATAACTCCTATTATCCATTATTCCAGATATCCCCTTACCCGACAATAACCTGTACAAGTCTCGAATCCGCAAAGTCAAGCCAGATTGTCATTAAAAACAGATGACCGAAATTATCTTGTAAAAAAACATCTGTTCGTCCTTTGGACATTCCATTTCAACCGAGTACAATAATAAGCCAAAAGTTGAAATTTTTAACAGTTGAAAATAATGTACTTGTCACGTTTTATCTGTAGGTAAATGAAATCGAGGTATATACGAGAGGTTTGTTTGATCCATGTGGTTACCAAATGTAGTTAAAATTCGTTCTGACTGTGAGAAGCTTGTACCATTTCTTGGAATTCATACTATTATTGGTATATTGGAGTATGGTTGATAGAAGCTTATTGAATTGAAGGAATTTTTATCGTACTGCCCGAAACTTGCTATATACTCATAAAAGTTGTTGATAGAAGACCGGTGCTTCATTCTGGTTGTTCGTACAGTTTTTATGTACTTGATTTTATTTAGGAATCACGAATTAATCATTGAATTAATGTTATAAAGGTATAATCGGAATTGTATAATCTTTCTCTCAAAATACAGAAGATCTCTACGTACACCATAAATCCAGAAAATCTCAAATAACTCATAAATTATTGAATTTAGGAGCATAATCATGTATGAAAACTATCATTATTTTGGACCGCAGAATCCAACACAATTTTCAACACAAAATTTGAAACACCCTGTGATGATATTTTTGAAATCCAAAAGATACATGACCTTGATGACGAGATATTGTTGATGATGGAGCTCGTTTTGAATGATTGTTTGGGCTATTACCATCATCTATTGTGGATGTAATGGTTTCCGACGTTTCGATAGACATCTTCTATCTTTATCAAGGAGGAAAAGTAAAAAACCTTTTGAAAATTATCAATTTTTCAAAAAGTCAATATTGACAGAAGTCATGAAAGAAAATGAACGATGTTATATACTCATCTGTGATATGATGATCTTTTTAAGTTGGATCGAACTATCGGCGTCCAAACTTCTGGTTTAGTTACATGCGTAAATTTTTGTTTTTTATAATCAGACTATTTATTTTAATTATGTTCTGTTTAAAACTGTCAACACTTATTTGTACCTTTCTTTAAACAAAATTTGGAATATATTGTAAGGATAATTTCGATAGTTTAAAATTATTCAATTCAGTATGAAATGCTTATCTCCAGAAAATGCATTCTAATCTTTCTTGTTTATGAGCCTATAGCTTCCAGTTTCAATATTGTATGAATTTTAATTAACCATATCATCATAACAAACATTCAGAAATATTAAAACTAAGTCAAATTCTATTATCTCCTAAGTTTGTGAACCAGGTTGAATCGGTGTATGAAATAAAGATGTGAAAAAACTTCTCTAAAGGCACAAAACAAATCTAGGAGACTGGATTCGAAGTTTTTAAAACTGATATGAGTTTAATTTGAAACATTCCTATGCTAGAATAGATATAATTTGATGAACCCTGAAAGTCTAACGCTTTAAAGAACAGCTCTTCATAAAAACAAGTCTTCAATTTAACAGTTCCTGACAGAAAATACATTACCTATTTCAACGGTCATGAGAATATACCGAAGTATCTATGTGAGTGATGGAAATCTTTTTCTCTGTTTATTATGGAATATTACTCTGGATTAAATATTAAACAAGATGTTAGACATCATTAATAATGAATACAGCAAATGGCAATTTAGCTTTTGTAGTGAATGTAAGACAAAAATTGTTCAGTGGTCAATTTCATCTATAGTGTTTATTGGTGGAACCATAGACTGGAGAGATTTCCCCAATTTTTTATAAAAATATTTCATAAAGATATAAAATATGGCAACATTGAACAAATCTGATTATTGAATCATTTCAGCACAGAGTTGGATTTGGGAAAATCAGAAAATTTGGACAAAATTATATCAATTTAATTCCTTTCAACTTTCAACAAATATCTCAAGAATGGTGCAATTTAGGAGGAAAGAGAATAATGATTCCAGGAAGTACAAGATATGGACCTTTAGGTCAAGCGATATTTGTTTTTCATGCAATTTAGCCAATCTATAAAGTAGTAGTGAGAAACCCACAAGAAATGGAATAGATCTATTAATGCCAAAACATGCATGACTGTTATCAAAAACCTTCTACAGGAGATCATTTCAATTGATATTGTCGTTTGAATATTACAGGTATTTTTCATGAAATTTCAACACCCTAAATTTGGAAAAATGTTATAGGAAAAAAACTCTTTTGACGTAAAGAATCTATGGTTAAAATTATCGCAGTGGTCAAAGACACTCACCCTGTATATTGTCACAAAATGTATTTTATTTTGGTTATTTCAATGAAACAGAAAATTGTGTTGAATTAGGTTGTTTACGTTCGTAAAGATACGAGATACTTTTGAATTGTGATGAAGATTTATTCATTTATCAATTGTGATATTTGGTTTAGAAATACACTGTTCCAGAGTCTGAAAGATACTTTAAAAAAAGCGCGCAGAAGCTTCTGACCTCAAGTCAGTGCTTTTCCACGTTTTGAATCTCGAATGAGCTCGCAGAAATCTAGGAATCGGCTGTGAGACGGTTCGAAGTTGGCCGGCTAATTTATCATCTTCTGTTTCATTCTTTAATAAACTCGGTGAAGGTCGATTCAGGTCCTGATATTCTACAACAATAATTTCGGATTTTCGTTCTTCAATTCCGAATCATTCTTCTCCGTACCATTTTCGGTTCTTCATTATTGTAATACATTTCCGTTTCTTCCTCTAAACCTGAGTTTAAAAAAAAAACCGTCTTCCATAATTGATAACTTCTCGATACCGGAGTAATCAACAGGCACCTGTCCAAGACACTGCTACAGCAACTTCTCTTCTCCTCCGGGAAGCAATAAAGCAGGTGGGAAGACAGACGGGGGCCATATGCGGGATCGATGCTTCTTCGTTCACCTCAACTTACTCTTTCATCATTTCCGAACTTGTATATTTACCAGCACACTGTTCTACACTATTATGGATACAACAAGTGCTCAAAAATGGACTTGAACATTGCAAAATACGATAAATTTTATACAGGGTGGCCATTTCAAAACGAAACAGACACGAGATTACAGACGAAATAAATTTTTTCGATAGAAATGCTCGGACAGGTCGATTTCTGTTTCGAGGGGGACAACTTGAGATGTAGGTTATGGACGCTTAGCGCTTCAACCCTTGCTGCTACAACTCCCACCCCCAATTTTTGAATAGGGAAGATGGGGTGAGTGATACCTCAATTCAAACGTATTTTTATACTGATTTCAGCACAGTAATTCTTTTTTCATTTTATGCATTAGTTGCAACAGGAGTTCTAATTTAGAACCAGACTGTAAGACGACGACTACATGTTCGTGGTTTGAGAGTACAACATCCCCGTTCGAATAGGGAACACCGGGTTCATCGACGGCAATGGGCTGAGGAGCACCGCAATCGGACAGTTGAAGATTGGAGCCGATGTTTATTTACGGATGAGTCTAGAGAACAGCTTTTGGCAGAGATTCTATATGTGTATGGGGAGGCATTTGTTTGAACCAATGCACAGAGTTGGTTGTTCTGCAGAACACCACAATGACCAGCCGGAGATATCACGATATGATGATTGAACCCATGATTGTTCCGTTTGCGGCTGCCTTGGGCGAGAATTTCATTTTAATTGACGATAATGCCCGTCCACACCGTAGTAGTCTGATTAATGAAGCGCTAGAAACTCATGTTATTGATAGGATGGACTGGTCAGCTCGCTCTCCAGACATGAATTGCATCGAACATGTCTGGTCTGAGATGTCTAGACAATTGTCAACCTTAGAACAACCGATCAATAACCTGGAGGACCTTTCTAACGCATTACGGGATATTTGGACGAATTTGCCCCAAAATTTTATAAATTGTTTGATTGAAAGTATGCCTCGTAGGGGCATACACTTGAGACGAGCTCGTGGGCGACCAACTAGGTACTGGCTTAACCGAAACTTCAGCCTTCTTGTGGTTTCATCATAAAATGTTTATGTTATTCAAACACAGAATTTTGAGTTTCCTAATAAAGTCTTTTTTTCTCTCCAATTTTCCATTTTTTTTCATTCTTTCCTCAAGTGGACCATAATATCAACTGAAAATACTCTGATATCTAACTAATTTCATAATCTTGGAGCGAATATTTCAGAAATAAATTTAGAAAAAGTAAGTGATCCCTATCAATTGTTGAGCAGTTTATATGATGCCCTGTCTCTTTCAACACCCTATATATTTGCAGGGGAAGTCATAATTTTGGCACTTTTCTTGCATATTAGGGTAGTAAAATCTAAAACATGGTTTAAGTAACAGTTCCTGAAAATTTCATCTTTTTGGCGTGAAGGGAAAAGAAATAGCTGAAAATTCAAAACGAAAAACAGTTTTTGTGAATAACTCAGCAAATATCCACTTTAGGGCAAGGGTGTGATGCTCACATTATTTTTAACGTAGATTCAATATCTGCCATAAAAGGGGGTTCTAATTTGAAAAAATGATTTTCATGATTTTGTCATCCCTAATTTTGAAAGCGATTTTTTCACCCCCTGTATCATGAATCGTGATTTCCGTTTTTAAAGTGGATACATCAATCTTACATCTTGAAAAATCCCAAAATGAAAATTTTCCATCCAAAACCTCGAAGTTATTCCTGTTTCAGCGGAGCTCTTTTTGGATTTTTTTCGAATTTTCCTGCTCAGAGAGAATTTTCCAACCAAAACTGAAAAATGTTACATCAAAATAACTTGAAATTTTCACGACAAGGGCCTTTGAAAAGTAAAAGAAAACGATAGAAAATTATTAATGAAATTCTGAAATAATATTAAAAATGACTCGAAAGAAAATGCGAATGCTGGAGATCGACTTCTGCCTACCTGGTTTCACAGTACGGCTGAAGGAACTTGTCCAGGCACTCACGGGCGAGAATAGCCACTTTTTTTCACTAGAGTTCGAATTTGTAGATTTAACGAGAAAGTTATTTATTTCAAGAAAAGTGTTCTTGTACTTCTCGGATGAACGCCGGTTCAGTACTCTTTCTTCGACCTATATGCTCCAACATATGTTACGCGTTAATCGGAAAATGAAATGAACATATACAGAGTGTATTACCATTGAACCAGCAAGCAACTTGGAAGAGAAATGAATGAAACTAACAAATTTAACTAATAATAAGTTGCAGTAACATAATCTATTTGTGCAATAAAAAAATGGTGTTGTAATTTGAAAAACGGGTGTTGACGTCATTTCCGGAAAAACCGGAGGTGCTCATGCCTTGAAAATATTTTAGATTTCATCAGCATCGTGAAATACTTATAAGTGCTGAATTTCATGAAAATACGTTCAGTAGTTTCCCGTATAAATATGGGTGAGCTTCTTCGTGAAGGACCCTGTATACCACATTCCAACTCAACATGAGCTGAGCAAGGTTTTCAAAAATCATCTCTTTTCAACACCCTATATATTTTACAGTGAAGTCATAATTTTAATTTTACTTCCAGTAATTCAGTAGAACATTATGGCATCAATTCGTACGAAATACATTGAATACTGCTCGTAAAATTGAAATACTTTAATTTTTAATATGTTATCTTCCTATTCTTCCTTACCTGTTTTACGTCATTCGTAGATGACTAAATGATATGCAGTTAATAATTGATCGATTGAATCCTCATTTATTTTAAAGATTTTTGGCATAGTGATGGTTTATCATGTTTCCATTTTACAGTTTCGATTATAGCATTAGAAAATTAGATAATCCAAAAAAAAATTATGCTTTGGTTGATTTTAGCGCCCCCTTAAGCTGGCGCCCGGGGCGCTTGGCCCCCCCTAGATCCGGGCCTGCTTGTAGTTCTTCATTTCTTATGGAAATACTAGAAATCTTTCGAGGTCTAAGATTATCTATGGTATTTTGAATTCTTTTCTATGTAGAAATTATGTGATAGTGAATGAAGTAGTTTTAAATTCGTAACATTATTATTGAAATAATTATTATTAGAAATTAAGTCGTTTTCGATTACTTTCGCTATTATATATCTATTTTTTAAGTTTTCTCGAATAATCTGACTGGGTAATTTGAGTCTCGCAGCGACTAACCGAGTGGACGATGCTTATCACCTGTCCGAGGTGGTCCAACGAGCATCTGTAGGTGCTGCATCTGCACTCATGAATTTTTCACTCTCACATCATGCGAAGAGGTATTCTTGAAGATTCTGGAGTCAATATATAGAAGGAAATAATAAAACATACTAGATTTTGAGGTCATCATTTTTTTTGACGCTGTTGTTCAAAATTGTTGTTGTTATTTTTAATTGTTTTGCCTGAAATGCTCTTGGAGGTTTTAGTTGGACTCAACATCAAGAAGCAGTGCTCTCAATATTTCCGATCATGTTGATTTTGAGCTTGGTAACCTTATAGGAATAAGCTATATGGTTGAAGTTTGAACGATTATATTATGTTATTATTATGTTTAATTTAGAATTATAGTTAGAATGGTTCTCGTATAAGTATGCGACCGGCCTAAGATTATGAATGTGGTAACGATAATTTGAACAGTATGTTTCACCTTAATTTAAATTGATATTTTTTAGAGATTTCAGACAACGTCAATATGGAAAATAATTTCTTGCCAACAACAAGATTTAAAATTAATTTTCAACTATAATATAATTAGGTATCGATGCTAAAGAACCAAATGACTAAATCGATTGACAAACAATTTTAAACTCCGTTTGAGAACTTATTGCTTCCTCATTCACTTCTCCAAAAATATTTCAATGTTCTAAATAATTGATATGAATACGTTTCTTTGAAATGAAAGTACAAGGAAACTTTTTTCACTAAATCGCAATCGTAGACACCTTATCGGTAATGAACTGATCTTTGAATGAATTACGTTAATGAAAATTAATTAGGTAATTAAAACAAATTGATTTCTATACTCCTCAATGGTTTTACGTTCGCGGAAAGAGTTGAAATGAAATAATTTTTTTTAGAATAACAAATGCGGTAAAGGTAATGTGTTGAAAAATCCTGGAAAATATTATCTAGCATTGATGTGAACAATTCTTCAATCTGAATCAGATACCAGCAGGAAATGAATCTATTGATGTTACCTATACACAGAGCTGTGCTAAGCACCGAAAAAAAGTGCTTCGAGCACTGAGCCCTAAGCACTCAAAAAAAAAGGCTTCGAGTCTCGAGTTCTAAGCACCGCTTTCGACAGAAGGCTCCGGATTACCGAGCACTTTTGCAAAAGTAATTGAATATTTCGAGCACTAAGCACTTTAGTGGGAACTATTTTATGTAAGTTGTTTGATTGGAATGAGAACTCTTTAGCTTCATCGACATATCTAAAATTATGATTTCGAGACTGGAAAAAACTCAGAAGCCATTTTATTTGTTTTGTGAAACGCATGCATTCAATTTACATTCTGGTACTAGTTAATCTTATTCGTCGATCTGAATCTGAATGGCTGTTCCTAATCAATGCATAAAGTTGAATTAATAATCGAGGACCAATTATTTTATAAGCGAGAACACATTGCTGAAAAAATGTGGAAAGCTCTGACGTGAGATCAGGAGCTTTTACGCGCTTGTTCTAAAGTCTTTTCTCGGACTTAAAAAGAGTGCGATTCAAAATCAGCCAGCACAATGGGTGTGAAAGAATCAATAAACATATATCTTAAATGGAAGTTGAGTGAACTTACAGTTCAGCAAATTCTTCGATCTGACATTCTTTCCACATTTCTATACCATATATAAGTTGTTGTAGTTGAGTGTCATCAATTATAACCGAATTTCAGATTCATAATTGCTGAGCTATCGGACAGGTCTGGCCCAATAACTAACTTGACTTATATTTGGATAATAAACTAATTCTATTAATATGGAATCTCTATCTCATCTCTTTCGGAGATAGAGAATATTCAGCCAAACATTTTCAAATTGGACCACCGTTTCTTCATCACGAGTCAAATCCAACCGATGGCGATCATTTTCAGCTCGATATTCAGAAATTACAGACATTTGGGAAAAAATAGGTCTCTTGTCGCAAAATTCATAATGACATTTCCATTCAAAATATGACAACTGCACACACCAGTATTTTAGACATGTTTGTCATAAAAATGAACCCACAGAATTAGTTTCATTTTCGGCTCAATATTCACTCATTATGACAACTTGTCATAAAATTAAAACCAGTCTCATAGAGATTTATAGTTGATGTGATGTGAATTCATAGATAGAAATATAATCTGTGACTTCATTTTCAGAAAACTCTTATTTATATCTTCTGGAGATTGTACGCTATGATGATGAAATTTTAAAATATTTTAGGTACCTATACCCTGCATAAATGCCCTAAATTGTTGTGATCTGACGAATAACTTATGAGATATCGTGTATTGAAAAAAAACATTTTGGGAATTTTAAAAAAATTTTCTCTCGTGAATTTTGTCGAAATTTGCATCTTCCTTTTAGACATTCTCTCTAAGTTACGAATTGATAGGATGAATATTCAAGAAATTAATGTTATTAACTGCTAAACTATTCGATGGATTTGGCCCAATAACGAACTTGACCGAGATATTTGGACACTCGACCTATTCTGAAAAAATGAAAACTCTAGGTCCCTTCCTTCTGAAGATAGAGAGTATACGGCCGGAGGGCCGGCCAGCCTGACCTACTTAAATTTGACCAAGGTTTCTCCATCAAGAATTCGAACCCAATGGATTGAAACCATTTTCGGCTCGATATTCGGAAATTACAGACATTTGGACAGAACGATAGCCCGCCTGTTCCACTAGTAACAAGCGCGCAAAAACAAAAAATTTTCTGGCCTTCATAACCATAAAGTCAAATCAATGGTGACTGAAGAAATACTGAATATTAATTCAAAACGATCATATTATCATCAAAATCAAATACCGTACCTGCTTATATTGACCCTATTTCAAGAATTCGGAAAGGCTTAGTGTGTGCGGGTACTTAATGCTTAATGAAGGGCAGCGGACTTACTGAGTCGCACTAAGATTTATCTTTGGTAGAAAAGATGTTTGCAGGTGAATCAAGTTTGTAACACAAGCACTAGGAATAGGTACACTACTTACAGAAAGAGTTTTTAGGTGTCTATAATAACCAAGGATTTGAACCTTTGAATATAAAATGATAAAGTGCTTCAATCGAGCACAGTGCTCAGGCAAGCACTAAAGTGCCTTAGAGTGCTTTCACGAGCACTACACAATGCTTTGGCACAGCTCTGCCTATACATTTAAGGTAAGTTCATTTAGCCCAATTTCGAGTACAAGGAAATTGGCATTTTTGACATAATTATTTCGCACCCTGTGTAACCAGAAGTGCTCGGATTTCTAGATTAATAGTGCTCATTAAAGTAAAACGAAATAGTAATTTAGGTAACGAGTCCGGAAAATAGGGTTTTTTTGGACGAATAAACAAAATTCCAGGACTGGCGTACTTTTTTCAACATTTGTGGATTCTAAATTCATTGATTATCATATTCATTCGATACGGTAAAGCGAAATTGTTGAAGAGGTGAAATTCGGTTGAATTGTGCTGCATAAAGTAGAGTGAAAATAACAAAATTAGTATAGAAACATAGATAAGAAAATCCTGTATCTCATCATACGAATCGATCATTAAGATCAACCAGGAAATTTACGGGGGTTGAAAATTGATCGAGGGAAGACGAGTATTTCACCTTGTGTGGGCATATGTTCGTCAATATGCGTACAGGAGATAAGTAAGGTGTTATAAACGAGAGAGAATAAAGGATACCATACACTGTCGAACTTCAAGGATATAATGCCAGAAAACGTGGACGAAGAAAGTTTAACATTGAGGGACCTATTACAGGAGATCAAAAGGTCCAAGAAAGAAGTGGAAAATTGTATTTCGGCTGCAGAAGTGAGATTGCCGTTGGAGATTCAAGTAATTAAAAATAGGAATGATAGATTAGAAAAAGAAAACAAGATTCTGAAGGAAAAACTCGAAAAAACTCAACAATATCAAAGAAAAAACAATATAATTATATTTGGGTTGAACAGAAAGAATGTTCTGACAGGGGATTACGTTTGTGAGCAAAGGAACAGTTTGTTAGACATTCAGATTGAACCGATTGAACTTGTATTGAAAGTTGAGTCGAGGTGGACCCTTACATAAAACAATATTCAAATGAGGACTTTGATACTATAATCATTGAGAGTATTGATGAAATTAATGGGTTTAAAATAAAAAAAAGCATTCAATATTCTTCAAATGAATATAAGAAGCATTCAAAAAAATTTTCAAGAGTTCGAACTATTCCTGGAGGGGAGTAAGATAGAATTTGATATAATTATACTAACGGAGACATTCACAGTGGGTGATATTGGTGTTCTCAAATTGAAGGGTTACGAACATGTCTACAATGAAGGAAAATACAATAAAAATGACGGAACAGTAGTATATGTCAAGGAAAATATTGGTTTCGACCACGAGATTGTAGAACTAGGAGATATAAATGCTATAGAATTGAGTATTCCACGAGAAAAAGAAATAATTAAATTAACTGCAATATACAGGGTGAACCACGACGAACTGCATCGATCGATATCTCAGAAACTGAATGTAGGAAAAATTTGAAATTTTTGGAACTTGCCAGATGTCTTGGGACCTATAGAGCTAATAAAATAATAATAATAATAAAATATTTTCATCTATTGGGCACTTCCGGTTATACCGGAAATAGACCCTAAGTCGCTTATTTAAAATGGAATACCCTATATATTTTTACATTTTTGGATTCTACTTAACATTCTAGGCAGATTTCATGTATCCTGTTCTATCCCTAAGTCTGAGCGTTTTTGACATATTCAGGTTTTTATGTCAAAAATTACGATTGCAAGCCCTAACTTAATTATCAATTGTTCCTATAAGGAAGCCCTTTTTACTTACTTTGGGTTAGATGTCTTGTTGAAAAGGACCTACCTCAATAGATTTTGTATAATACTTGGACAAATAATCATACAGAGTGTTAAAAAAAAAGATCTAGAATGAGATTGAGAAAACTGACAAAACTCGATTTTTTCAAATGGAAACCCCCCATTTTTAATATTTTGTAGCATTAATCATCAAAAATGAAGGTAACTTTGTATGAGGTTACCTATACCTAAAATTTGAAGTTTTCGAAATATTGCCAATTTAATATTTTTCTATGGCGGTTTTGCATTTAATGTGGAAACAATTAGATCTAGGATAGCCACGTTTATATTTGACATTTCAAATCATCGTAATGCCAGCCCGGTTAAATTATACAAACGAGGATTATTTAAACTTATTTATTATCTATGGACAATGTGAAAAAGTTATTTCAAGAACCTGTTATACATTTGCTACCCGATATCCTCATAAACAAAAACCATCACCAAATACTGTTGAACGAATTATAGAAAACTTCAAGAATTTTGGATCCGTAAAGGCAAAAATGTACAAAAATAAACCAGTTGTTGACAATGAAAATATTGAAATAGCAATTTTGGGATATTTTGAAGCATATCCAACAAAATCTTCAAGGCAAGTAGCATTAGAATCAGGATTATCTCAATCGTCAGTTCTAAGAATTTTACATAAACACAAATATCATCCCTATGCTATTTCATTAGTGCAGCATTTGAATGAAATCGATTTTCCAAGAAGAATGGAATTCTGTGAATTCATAATACTTCGTTCACAAGAAGATTTTTCTTTTTTGGATAATAGGGGACACAATTTTCAAGAATCCTGGCAATTTCACGTTTATTGTGCAGTAAGAAATGACGGCATTGTTTGCTTACAATTTTATCAAAAAAACTTGAATGGTAAATTAGGTCTTTTTGAATAGTTCTAATATAAAACACATATTTCAACTTATAGGAGACCGATACCTCAACATCTTGCGGAATTTTGATGATGACTATTTAGACAACTTGCCCCTGGCTGAACTTCGAAAACTTTTCTACCAACATGATGAAGCACCTTCACATAATGCCCATTTGGTCAATAATTATCTGGAAAACTTATTTTACGATCAATGGATAGCCAACAATGGACCAAATCTTTGGCCACCTCGCTCCCCGGACCTATCAGTGCTCGATTTTTATGTATGGGGAACAGTGAAAAATAACGTATATAAAACATCAGTGACCACCATGGAAGACTGCATGAGACGTGTTAGAACAGCATTTGAAGACCTGGACCCCCAATCAATAAGAAAAGCCACCCATGAACAATTGCTGCTGAGATGCGAAAAATGTTTAGAAGTTCAAGGACGCCAATTTGAATACTTACTTAAATAATTTTTTTAAGCTTGATTCAAATGCTACTTGAAATGTCAAATATAAACGTGGCTATCCTAGATCTAATTGTTTAACATTAAATGCAAAACCGCCATAGAAAAATATTAAATTGGCAATATTTCGAAAACTTCAAATTTTAGGTATAGATAACCTCATACAAAGTTACCTTCATTTTTATGATTAATGCTACAAAATAATAAAAATGGGGGCTTCCATTTGAAAAAATCGAGTTTTGTCAGTTTTCTCCATCTCATTCTATATCTTCTTTTTTGAACACTCTGTATGATTATTTGTCCAAATATTAGACAAAATCTATTGAAGTAGGTCCTTTTCAACAAGACATCTAACCCAAAGTAAGTAAAAGGGCTTCCTTATAAGACAACAATTGATAATTAAGTTAGGGCTTGCAATCATAATTTTTGACATAAAAACCTGAATATGTCAATAACGCTCAGACATAGGGATCGGACATGATACATGAAATCTGCCTAGAATGTTGAGTAGAATCCAAAAATGTAATAATATATAGGGTATCCCATTTAAAATAAGCGACTTAGGGTCTATTTCCGTTATAACCGGAAGTGCCCAATAGATGAAAATATTTTAGCTCTATAGGTCTCAAGACATCTGGCAAGTTCCCAAAATTTCAAATTTTTTCCACATTCAGTTTCTGAGATATCGATCGATGCAGTTCGTCGTGGTTCACCCTGTATAAGTCAACTAAATATTCAATAAATGAATTCATTGAAAAATTAGCATTTTATTCAGAAAAAAAGGAAACATTAAAAAAACACATTATAACTGGTGATATAAATATTAATATATTAACTGGGGAAAACAACGTAGAGGAATATAAAAATATTATGAACTTTTTCGGATTTGTATCACTCATTAATAAGGTTACACGGCCTGACAGTAAAACGTGCCGGGATCATCTATTTGTTAAGGGTATGATACCAGGAGACTCAAAAATATATGGTGTGATTCTTCGAAATCTGATTACCGATCACTATCCAATACTGTTGTGCACAGACCTAAAAATCGAAAAAAAAAATATTAAAAGTAAAATTGAAAAAAAATACACGAATTATGTCGGCTTGAAGAATTCACTGAGAATGGAGAAATGGGAAAGCTTATATAAAAACGAGGATGTGAATAGTGGGACTGAATACTTCATAGATATTTTAAAACATTATATAGACACAAATACTACGACTGTACACAGGAGAAACAAAGATAAGTTTAAAAAGAATAGATTACTCCGAAAATATTGAAAGATCTTTGAAAAACTAATTAAAGTACGTATGGTTGCATTTATGGACAAATACGGTATAATTTCGAAAAATCAATTCGGATTTCGACAGGGATGTCTATACAGAGGATGTTGAATGATTGTTTGGACTATTACCATCATCTATTGTGGATGTAATGATTTCCGACGTTTCGATAGACATCTTCTATCTTTATCAAGGAGAAAAGTAAGAAACCTTTTGAAAATTATCAATTTTTAAAAAGTCAATTCACAGAAGTTATGAAAGAAAATGAACGAAGTTATATACTCATCTGTGATATTATGATCTTTTAAGTTGGATCGAACTATCGGCGTTCAAACTTCTGGCAGATCTATAGATGGAGCACTTATGGAATCAGGTGTTATTTTCATAAATGCTGCTTCTTTGATTTTTATTCTTGCAAGTTTTTCTTCTTTGGATATTATTGATGCTTCATCCCATTTTATACGATGATTCTCATCTACAGCATGTTGGACCAACCTGGATTTGTCGCTGTCTAGTACTCGTAGAAGCTTCTGATGTTCTTTTATTCGTACATTCAGAGGGCGTTTAGTTTCTCCGATGTAAGATCTTCCGCACTCATAAGGTAATTCATATATGCAGTTCTTTGTCCTTTGTGTCTCATTATTAGGCTTCACTTTTGTAAGTTTAGCTCTGATAGTGTCTTGAGTTTTGAATGCAGTCGTTATGTTGTATCTATTTCCAATTCTTCTCATTTTCTCCGACAAACCTTTTACATAAGGAATTACGGTTTTAATGGTCTGATTTATATCTTTTGGTTCTGGTTGACTTTCTCTTGTTCGTCTAGTTTTTTCTAATATCTTTTTGGGGTAGCCATTGCTTCTAAGAGTTTTCGAGATGTTATTTATTTCTTCATTTTGGTCTTCTTCAGTGCAACAAATATTTATTGCTCTATCAAATAAACATTTTGCTACTCCCAATTTAGTGTTTAGTTGGTGGTTTGAATCAAAATGTAGATATTGTCCTGTGTTCGTTGGCTTTTTATACACAGAGGTTATTTGGATTCAATTTTGTTTATGTACGAGTACATAAGAAGTTGTCTGTCTTTCTCGATTTCAATTGTGAATTTAATTGATTCCTCTTGATTGTTTAGATATTGAAGGAATTCATCTATAGTGTCTCTTCCATGTTGCCAAATAATGAAAGTATCATCTACATATCTTTTCCACAGTTTGGGTTTAAGTACATATTTTTCTAATGCCTTCTGTTCGAAAATTTCCATATATAAATCAGCTAAAATTGGTGATAGTGGTGAACCCATGGCCATTCCAAATTCTTGTTGATAAAAGATGTCTTCAAATTGGAAATATGTTGTTTCAATACAAATAGAAAGCATTTCCATAATTGCATTCACACTTAGTGCAGTTCTTTCACTAAGGGTTTGATCTTCTTCAAGCTTTTTCCTAACTATGATAAGTGTTTTATCTGTTGGAATATTAGTGAACAAACTGGTAATGTCGAAGCTGACCATAACGTCTTCTTCCATGATTTCTTGATGTTTCATTATTTCTATGAAGTGTTTCGTGTTTCTTATCATCGATGTTGAATTACTTTTTAATGGTGATATAATTTTCAGCAGAAATTTAGCCAATTGGTGGCATGCTGAATTTCTTGAACTCACAATTGGTCTTAGAGGAATATTTTCTTTGTGTATTTTTGGTAGACCATATAAATGTGGTGGTTTACTGAAGTGAGGTGTAAGTCTTGATCTAAGGAATTGATCTGGAAATTCATTTCGATATTTATAAAGGATTTTGTAAATCTTGTTTTCAACTGTGGTGGTAGGGTCCTTTTTAGTTTTTTGTATTTTCCTGCTTCTAATAATTCATTGATTTTTTGATTATAAGAGCCAACATCTAGAATTACAGTGGCGTTTCCTTTGTCTGCTGGAAGTATCTTTATGGAACTATCCGAGTTAAGATCTTTTAATGCCCTCTGTTCAGCTTTATTTATATTGGGTAGAGGTGTTTTGTTATTCCTGTCTAACAAGGTTCTGATTTTCCATCTGTATTCTTCGGCTTTTTCAGGTTCTCGAATTTTTGTGCAGTTTCTTCTGCCGCCAACATGATTTCAATTTTTGGTATCGTCTTAGGGGCTATAGAGAACTTGAGACCCTTGTTGAGGAGAGATATCTGATCTTCACTTAAGTTCTTATTAGATAAATTGATCACGGTTTTTAATGATCTAAGGGTTCATATTTTTTTGACTCCTTCATAAGTTTCTCCATTTTCCTTTTTGGACTTGTTTTTGTTGTTCATATATTCTTTCATAGCTATGTTTAATAGCTCCCAGAATATTTTCATAATCTTCAGCATCAGTTTTTGATTGAATGCTACATCTAAGGTTCTCGCATGTTGTAAGTAATTTGGCTTTGTTGAATCGATGTTGATTCAGTCTTTCTCTCATAAGGGCTTGACTTGTCCGTTTTGAAATCCTATCTGCTCTATAACTTTTGACAGGAAGTTTCACTCTGAGACCTTTAGGAATTAGGTATCGATCTCTTGCAAGATGGATGAATGTCAGATGGTTGCATTCCTTTGCCAATTTTATGCTGGTTATTTCATAACTTCTAACTTCTTGAAACAATTCAGGCCCATACCGAATTTCTAGTTGATGACGAGATATTGTTGATGATGGAGCTCGTGTTGAATGATTGTTTGGGCTATTACCATCATCTATTATGCATTCAAAACTCAAGATACTATTAGAGCTAAACTTACAAAAGTTAAGCCTAATAATGAGACACAAAGGAGAAAGCACTGCATATATGAATTACCTTGCGAGTGCGGAAGATCTTACATCGGAGAAACTAAACGCCCTCTGAATGTACGAATAAAAGAACATCAGAAGCTTCTACGAGTACTAGACAGCGACAAATCCAGGTTGGTCCAACATGCTGTAGATGAGAATCATCGTATAAAGTGGGATGAAGCATCAATAATATCCAAAGAAGAAAAACTTGCAAGAAGAAAAATCAAAGAAGCAGCATTTTTAAAATAACACTTGATTCCATAAGTGCTCCATCTATAGATCTGCCAGAAGTTTGGACGCCGATAGTTCGATCCAACTTAAAAGATCATCATATCACAGATGAGTATATAACATCGTTCATTTTTATTTCATGACTTCTGTCAATTGACTTTTTGAAAATTGATAATTTTCAAAAGGTTTCTTACTTTTCTCCTTGATAAATATAGAAGATGTCTATCGAAACGTCGGAAATCATTACATCCACAATAGATGATGGTAATAGCCCAAACAATCATTCAATGCGAGCTCCATCATCAACAATATCTCGTCATCAAATATACAGAGGATGCCATAAAAGGGTAACTGAAAAAATATACAAGAACATAGGTAATAATATACCAACTCTAGCAATAGTCATAGATTTAGCCAAAGCTTTTGACACCGTGCCACATGAAAAATTGCTAGAAAAACTTTCAGATTACGGCTTCAGAGGCAAAATGAATAACTTACTCCGTAGCTTCCTTACAGGCAGAAAACAGACCACGAACTTGAATGGAAAATTTAGCCGTATGAACACACTTACTTATGGCGTTCCCAGGAACAGTGCTCGGGTACACTCTTTTTTTAATATATTTGAATGGTATATTCGACCAGAAGAGTAAGGGAGAAATTATAGGCTTTGCTGATGATATGTTAGTCATCTATGAGGATACAACATGGGAGAATCTGAAGGAGAAGGCAATTGATGACTTAAAGATTCTGAAGAAGTGGTTTGAACTAAAGAAACTCACCTTGAATCAGACAAAAACCAAATATTTAACCTTTTCATCCAATAAGGTCGGAATAGCTTAAAATATCTGGGAATCCACATAGATCAACATTTGAGATGGGACGTACACATGAATCATCTAATGAAAAAGTTGAGAGGTATAGCGTCCAGATACAGAGTCATACGCAAAGAAGTACCGTCTGTACATCATCTCCAAGTACTCTATGATGCATTAGTTCAGTCTCAACTGTCATATAGGATAATTGGATGGGGGGGGAGTATTGGATTGCCATAAAAGAGGAGTGGACACTATACAGAAATACATCTTAAAAATAATGTACGGAAAAAATTTTACATTTCCTAGTCGATAGATTTATGAAATTTCGAAAGCATTGGATATAAGACAAATTTTTGCGAATAAGATAATCATAAACAGAAAAAAATACCTCTGGAAATGAAAGAACATCATTTCTCAACACGAACAAAGAAAGACAACTATAGAACACTAAAAAGAATAGGACAGCGAAGCTGCACATATCTGGCCCCAAGACTATTCCCAAATGTACCCAACAGAATAAAAGAAATAAATAATATATAAATATTTAAAAGAGAATTAAAAAACTGGTTGATTACAGAAGATAAATCGTGGGCACACAAAATAATAAACTCTTCATGAAGTTGAGGAGCAAATAGTGGATGATGACAAAAATTCCCGAACTATACAAGACTAAACCCCAAACTGCGACAAAGAGAGACCCAAATTGAATGATTATTTGGGCTATTACCATCATCTATTGTGGATGTAAATGATGAAAACATTACATCCACAATAGATGGTAATAGCTCCAATAATCATTCAATACAAGCTCCATCATCAACAATATCTCGTCATCAAAGAGAGACCGATTGAGACAGGATATCTGATAAGGAGTGAGATAAAACCAAATGTGACAAAGAAAAAAAAAAAAAGGGGAATTGATTTAATTTAAAAATCGGCAAATTTCGATGTTGGTGACAATTCAGCTGACGGCAGAAACAAATTTATTTTCACAACTGTAAACAGTTATATAATAATAGCTCACAGTTTTTTCTCAGAGTTTACTGCATATTACATATTGTATAATATATTATGTTGAATAAACTCATATCTATCTACATTCCGGCTTGTTGTTGCCAAATCTCTTTATAGATTATGAATTGATTCAGATGATTTTCGGATATTACTGGATTATTAATGAACTCGCGATTCTTCAAAATTATTCTAGTTTTCTTCATCGCAACAACACAACCACCTGGTAACAAGTTTTAGCCGTTCCCACGGACCCGAACTACTTTTTCTGTGAACTTGAGGGTGGAATTTGAATTTACATCCATGGAATCCTTTGTTATGGACCATCAGCTGTTCTATTCTCGGGTTCTTACCTAATATTACGCACATAGAAACGCATGAGAAACGATTATTTCGGCCTTTATTTATCTTCCTCACATCGACCTGACGGCAAGGACGAACAGAATAGGCCTTTTCTGCTATTTTTCGAAGTATCGCTGGAGATTGCGGTTTGTATTGTTAGGAGGCTGTCTTTTCATCACAAGACGTTTCTCTCTACACTTGTGCCACAAGTCAGTGCCTTTATTGATTTTCTGATGGTTGCTTCGGTGCAAAGGAACCTGAGGTCCTATTCTTCGATAAGGTGGTTCGAGAATAGTTCCTTGAACATTCCTCGAAGTTTAAGGTGTAATCAATCAACCGAATTTATGTGAGTAAATTCGACAAAAAGTGCTCATTATTACCTTTAAACAGCCTCAATCTAAGTTGGATAATTTCAAATAAATTCAGTCCAATATAAAAAGTCCTAACGAACAGTTTTCCTTTGGTTTCATTTCAACCACAATCTTGTTTCACTTAAAACTGTACTTTTTCAAAATATAATTACTTCAATACATATGGCATAGTCAAGAAAACTATCTATCGATAAACAAGGTTTTCATCATAAAACCAGAATCTCCTTGTCCTTTGAAGTACCGTATATATTCAAATCCAAATCACACAAAAGCGAAGATTCTCTTTTGAATCGAATCTTCTGAAACCTCTAAAGGAATTTTAAGAGCATTACATTAGACAATATCAGAACACGAAGTGACATCTACATTATTTCATCTAAAACGAATAATTTAGAATTTTCCACCAAATTGAAACTGGATTAATAAGCCAGACCTATGTCATTGAGCCTGGAAATTTCTGGCGGATTTTTTGACATGTTCGATCTGAATCAAATATAACAAAAAACATTATGAATAATTAAAAATGATGAAAGAATGCTATATTCTAAAACAAGTTGCAGAATGGGCGAGTTTTTGGACGCATGAGTGTTGGAATTGCCTTCTGCAGCAAGTATTAGACGATGTTTTCTCTATTTCAGTCAAGAATTGTGAGAAATTTATTGGAATTCAATGAAAAATTCAGATTATACCTCCTAGTGTCTTTTGTATTTTATTTTCGCAGTTGGTGTGACTGCTACGAAAATTGACAGATCATAGAATTTGAATAGTGCGTTCAAATCTCTACATGGTTTAATATTGACATGCAATGGACGCGTGTTGGCATTCGAAAGGATAGGATGCCAGTGTTGTCAACCACAAAACGACAAATATAACTGAAAACAATGCTGTAATTAATTAATTACAGCACTGTTTTTAGTACTGTAATGAACTCATTACGACACTCAAATAGAGAAATTATTTATATTTATTTTTCAATAGGAAAACCCCCATTTACAAATTTAATGAACTAAGAAGAATAAAAAATATATATCTATATATAATATGAATTAAAATAAGGGTTTGTCGACTCAAATTTGGAGAGTAAATTGATGAATACTATTTATTCTACGCCAAGCTTTCGCATTTTTATTCAATGCATCCTCAGGGCTTCTACAAAAGTACAATAACAACAAGACAATATAAAATTTTTTTCATTTTTTGTTTTATAACTTACTGAATATTAGATTTCTTAAATTACTGGCATCTAGCAATAAGAGATTTGTTATAAATTAAAATCCAAGTAAAAATTAGTCATCAAAATCAACCAAAAGTTTCACGCTATCACATTTTTACAATTGTATTGTTTTGATAGAAATCATAGGTTATGTTGCTGTCCTCTATGATATTGTAATTACTCCTCTGTGATCTTCCTGGACACATTACTCATCCAAAGGGCCATAGTAAAAATTTTTGTATTTTGACACATTCGAGAGGTAACTATACAGGGTGTTCGGCACATGGACCGTCAAATTTTTTTGGGGCGTTGGTAGGGTCATTTGCTACCTTTTCAGTCTTGGAACCTGGGTCCTTAGTATTACGGTTACGGAGGTATGATTTTTTTTATTGGGTTTTTCTAAATTACCCAAAATGTACCCTTCGAAGCCCCATAACATTTTTTGCGTGGGCTTTTACATGCATTTTTTTATTGTATTAAGTCTACACGAGTGTGTGTTTGAAAAAAAAACGTATTTATTGTTACAGATAACACCACAAAATTAACACGAGGGCCTTTTATTAAAAAAAAATATGAAAGTATGAAAACATCTCTACTTCTAAAAGAAATAAAAAAAGTTGCAGTTATTGCGAACTTAATTTTATTTTAAAACGTTCTTTGGTTTATCGCGGTTCTAAAAGTATGCTATTTACGTTAGTCAATAAATAAAAAATACTACAAATAGTGTTTTAGATAAAATAGCAAAGTAAGGACAGATTTTAGTAAAATACAGTTTTTGTATGATTGTTTATTTACAAAGTAAAATAACACGATTCTTTAACGTAAATTCTGTTCGAATTGTTCTCCTCTACTCCGAATGCACGCCCGACACCTTTTTCTGATTTCGACCGTTATAGTGGCTAGCAACATTTCTTCTTTCATTACCACAAATGCCGCGTTTATGCGTTCAATCAACACCTCTCTTGTAGGTACCTCTGTGAAATAAACCAATTCTTTGGCTCTACCCCAGACATGGTAATCTAAAGGTGTTAGGTCTGGAGATCTTGCGGGCCAAGGGATGGGGCATGCTCTGCCTATCCATGAATTTGGAAAAGAGTTGTCGAGGTGATCTCGAACTTCTCTCAGGAAATGTGCCGGGCAACCGTCATGCTGGAACACAATCTTCATCGAAGGCCGGAACATCGGCTAGTAGCTCCGGCAGGGCATTCTGCAAAAAATGCAAATAAGCAGGCCCACTTAGTCGAGCCGGTAAATAGTGTAGCCCGATGAGATGTCTTCCTATCACACCAGTCCAAACGTTAACACTAAATTTTTGTTGAAAAGTCATTTGCCTTTTCACGTGGGGATTCTCATTTTTAGGTGCCCAGTGATGTAAATTGTGCAGATTTCTTATTCCTTCTCGGTTAAAACAGGATTCGTCTGTCCACAAAATTAGTTTTAGAAACAAATTGTCATCGACATCTGTGTGCAGCAAAAATCTACAGAATTCCAACCGTCTGGCAGAATCGCCTTCATGAAGACCTGTAACAATTAATAAAATTCATTAGTCTGTGACAATTTTTTCGCAGTCAAAAGGACAAATTTATCAATAAAAAAGTTCATTTACCTTGTACCGGGGTGTAATGAAAAGCGTGTTGATTTTTATCCCGAAGTACTGACCAAACTTTCCAAATCGTTAAGCTGAGTCTTTGAGCAACGACACGAATGCTTGTAGTTGGATCTTCTTCAAAGGCTTGAAGTATTTGATCGTCAACTGCTACATGGTGTTGCCTCACATTGACTCGAGGCTCTTGAAAATTTAAGTTTCCAGTCTCTCTTAATCGTCGATAAGTCGTCGAGAATGTTTCGTGGTGGGGTAATCTTCGATCAGGAAATTTGGCTTGATAAATCCTTTGAGCTGCACGAGCAACACCATCGGCCTTGCCATATGCCATCACCATATCAGCATACTCAGTGTTGGTGAAATTAGGCATATCAACAACCAAAATTAAAACAACAGTGGCAAAAAGTCGATAAAAGTAACAAAAACAAAAAATACAAATTTAAAAAACTGAACAACGCAGCACAGACACTTCCAACAGCAGAGACAGTTAAACCTCGAATGACGGTAGGGTCAAGTCAGCGGCGACTAACCCAATACAACCTAAGGACAGAAATAATAATAATAATTCACACGCGTCTAAAACGGGCAGGTAAAATTTCCTTGCTCGCTTGTTGTGTCGAAATCCGTACTTTTATTTAGGGGCGACTTTCTTCCCTCTTCTGACTAAAACCTTATTTGCAGTATTATTTTTTTTATTGACTTACGTAAATAGCATATGGTTAGCAATGTTATAAACCAAAGAATATTTTAAAATAAAATTAAGTTTGTAATAGCTGTAACTTTTTTTTTTATTTCAATAGGAGTGGAGATGTTTTCATACTTTCATATTTTTTTTTGTAATAAAAGGCCCACGTGTTAATTTTGTGTGTTATCTGTAACAATAAATACGTTTTTTTTCAAACACACACTCATGTAGACTTAATACAATAAAAAAAATGCATGTAAAAGCACACGCAAAAAAAGTGATGGGGCTTCGAAGGGTACATTTCGGGTGATTTAGAAAAACCTAATAAAAAATCATACCTCCGTAACCGTAATACTAAGTACCCAGGTTCCAAGACTGAAAAGGTAGCAAATGACCCTACCAACGCCCCAAAAAAATTTGACGGTCCATGTGCCGAACACCCTGTATAATTTTAAACAATGTTAAGAAAAAAATATATGGAAAAAATTTTGAGCATTTATTTCAATGTATTTCTGATGTTAAAATTTACGGATTACGGAAAATAAATATGCAAAATGAATAATTTCAACGTTTATAATTCATAATAGACTATTTCATATACTTTATTGAAATCAGTCATTTTCAAAACTATACACATATACAGGAGTTCTATTTGAAAGATAGGATACTTTTTTTTGTAATAAAAAGGCCCACGTGTTAATTTTGTGTGTTATCTGTAACAATAAATTTCAAACACACACTCATGTAGACTTAATACAATAAAAAAAAATGCATGTAAAAGCCCACGCAAAAATGTTATGGGGCTTCAGAAGGGGTACATTTTGGGTAATTTAGAAAAACCTAATAAAAAAATCATACCTCCGTAACCGTAATACTAAGGACCCAGGTTCCAAGACTGAAAAGGTAGCAAATGACCCTACCAACGCCCCAAAAAAATTCGACGGTCCATGTGCCGAACACCCTGTATGTATATAACATCATTATTTTTGTTTAATTCTATCATCTCATGCACCAATCTCTTTTGGTAATTAATTTCTGTCTTTAATACAGTGACATTGTCGAAATCCATTGTGTGATTCAAATTATGTGCATGCAATGCTAGAGCACATCTTTGGTGGTGTTTGGTTACATCTGATTTATGGAGTGCTACTCTATTTATCACCTCTTGGGATGTTTGTCCAATGTACTCACGTGCACAATCTGTACACCCAATCTTATAGACTACATTACCTTTATATTTAGTTGGTATTGGGTCTTTCAATTTGCTAAGAACCATAGTGTTTTTGGCGCCAATTCTATAAAAATGTTTTACTTTGTCCGTTTTTATTGAACTCTACTGGAAGATATAACAGATTATCATTTGGTCTCCTTCCTTTTTAAATGTGATATTTAATGGAAAAAGACATTAGATGAAAGCAAAACAGGACCGGAAGACTTTATTTAGTGGAAACAGAGAAGACCAAGGATTATTTCTATTTAACTTTCTAACACCACTCACGAAAGTACTCCTTAATCGATTAGGTCTGATGGAAAATCCAAAGGCTCAAAATTGAGGTGGGCTTGGTTGTACACTCTTCTATCTTCCCAAAGAGATGAGCTAGAGTTTTCATATTTTCAGAATAGGTTGATTGTCCGAATATCTCGTTAAAGTTCGTTATTGTATTATATCCATCGAATGGTTCAGAGTTATACAGGTAAATGTCCGTGTCTGAGTGCCAACGCAGACGTTTCCTGAAAACTAGACATATTTTGAAATCTGAAAATTGGGATTGTGATATTGTTGGAAGTTCTCACAGAGCTAAAAAATTTTTCTGAACCACAAAAAACTTCCATGGTTATACAGTGGAGTGAAAATAAATTCGACTTGAAAATTTCTTTCAAGTTTTCCCATTCTTGGTATGATCGAGTATTCAATAGTGAATACATTTCTGTTAAAACCATTGTATTGAATCTGAATATGTTCAGTCAAGTAATATGTTCATTATTCTTATTTTAAATATCCTGAGCGTAAACCGTTTTCTACAACATCGAAGAGGAAGGATGTGAAAAGGTCATGCACCTTTTTGGATTTCAAAAAACATATCACAGGGTGTTTCAAATTTTGTGTTGAAAATTGTGGATCTTAATAACATGCAACTCCTCACAGTTTTTCAAATTAGAACCCTATTTTTATAATTGTGTTGGATTCGCAATGCTCAAAATAATGATAGTTTTCAATCATGAGTATGTCTAAATCTCAATAATTTTTAGAGTTATTTGAGATTTTCTGAAAAAATTAAAGAGATATTGCTGGCGTTAACAGAAAGATACTATGAAATGAATCGATATGAAGGGACTTCTCAAGCTTTCAATTTGATCTTGATTTTATTAGTATGATTTTAACTGAGTTGTTGAATCAGAATGCGAAGAAATGTATTTTTACTTGAACAAATTGGTTCTAAATTTTTATTTGCATATAATAATAATTCGTATATAATAATATACGAAATTATCATTGCCATCTAGGCCTAACATTTTTCCGGAATATTATATTTTATTTGAAACATAGAATTGAACGATGTAATGATTGAATGAACGCCAAAGTGAATGAATTATTAATTTCTCTACTCAACTCCAAATAATTTTTTCGTACAATGGAGTTCTCAATGCATTCCACCATGGTAACTTGTCATACATTAGGGTTCTAAAAACTAAGACGTCAAACCTATTGGAGAATAATGAATAAATATATAACTTATCTTCTGTAAGTATTCAAAAAAATCAATCAACTTTTCCAAAAATGGTTAATTTCTTATTTTTATTTTTTGAAGGAGAATAATTTCAAGTAGAAGTTGTATTTCTTAATTTTTCCTCATTTAACATATAAGAGCAATCCAGTATAAATTTACGGAAGTTGTTGCTACTCATTATTTAGATTAATCTAAACAAGCGCATTGAATAAATTTTTTCAGAGATAAAACATCTATTTTGTTGATGTGAAACTTTGAATTGGATTTTTACATAATTTGAAATCATAGGTCTCGAAAAATCCTTCTTTTCTTGAGTTGTGTCAAGTTCGACCTGACAGGTACTAATGTGACCAATGAAAAGGAGCCCACGCGTTGTACGGTAGTCTTCCATCTCAGGTGATTCCTTGGCAGCTATTATACAATAATTGCTCTTCTTTATCTGAGATTTCTCAAAGGACCTTAAGAAAAGGAGAAGTGAAAGGCACGCGTTAGCGCACTTTACCTGGCATACCTTTTGTGCCCTTACGAGAACCGCTATGTTTTGGCGCCAATTCTATAAAAAAATGTTTACTTTGTCCGTTTTTACGAACTTACCGGAAGATATAACAGACTATCATATGGTCCTTCCTTTTTTTTTTAAATGTGATATTTAACGGTACATTTAGATGAAAGCAAAATCAGGACCGGAAGACTTTTATTTAGTGGAAACAGAGAAGACCAAGGATTATTTCTCTATTTAACTCAACACCGATCAACCGCTCAATCGATTAGGTTCGATGGAAAATCAAAGAGATGTGCTAGAATTTTCATATTTTCAGAATAGGTTGATTGTCCGAATATCTCGTTGAAGTAAGTTATTTGGCAATATCCATTGAATGGTTCAAGAGTTATACGGGGTGTCTAGGGTTCGAGTGCCTAGACTTTTCTGGAGAACTAGACATATCTGAAATCTGAAAATTGTGATTATGATATTGTTCGAAGTTCTCTACAGAGCTTAAATATTTTCGAAGCCCATAAACATCCGGTTATACAGGGAGTGAAAATAAATTCGACGAAAAATTTTTTTTTCAAGTTTTCCATTCCTGGTATGATCGAGTATTCAATACTCAATACATTTTTGTTAACACCATTGTATTAAATCGAATAGTTTTCAAAATATCCAAAAAAAAAACTAAAAAAAAGTCAAACATGTTCAGTCAGTAATATGTTGATTATTCTTATTTTAAATATCCTGAGCGTAACCCGTTTCTACAACATCGAAGAGGAAGGATGTGAAAAGGTCATGCATCTGTTGGATTTTAAAAATATCATCACAGGGTGTTTCAAATTTTGTGTTGAAAATTGTGATCTTAAATTGACCATAACTTCTGTTTTTCAAATTAGAACCTTATTTTTGGCGCTCTTGTTCACCCGAACAGAGTGCCTATCATTTTGCCCGAATGTCTGTAATTTTGGGATATCGAGCCGAAAATGGTCTCAATCGATTGGGTTCGACTCTCTGATGAAGAATTCGTGGCGAAAGTTGATTCTGTCCGGCCGTATCCTCTCTAGCATCCAAAAGGAATCAGCTAGAGTTTTCATATTTTCAGAATAGGTTAATTGTCCAAATATCTCGGTCAAGTTCGTTATTGGGCCAAATCCGTCGGATGGTTCAGTAGTTATGAGCATCTGAAATTTTTTTCCTCAATAACTACTAGAATATCCATCCGATCAAGTTGATACTTGATGTTGCGGAAGGCTGCAACAAAACAGCTCGCATAATTTCGCAGAAATCGTCACGCTAGAAAATTTTTAAAAAATTCCCAAAAAAAATTTTTTTAATCCTGACTATCTCATAAGATATTTTTCCATATTTTTCAATAAAAATTCGTGAATATATTGAGGTGCTGGATATCTTACTTATCCTCAAATTTCATTGTCGTAGCTCTCTTCCATCTAAAGATATAATCATTTTTTTAATTTACTCAAGAGAGAACAGAAATGACATACGTCCCGATGATTTTCTTTGAACGATGGCCATCACAGATCGATATTCAATTGACAAATGCCGGGCTCATTAATCAGTGTCAGTTGGCGTAATATTAATCAAAATTTTTCATTACGGGGAATCATAGAGATAGAATTCAATCTCGGTGGCTGAAATAATATACGATGTCAAAATTCAGAAAGGCACTGACGTGAGTTTTTAGGAGAAGGGAATTATAGCTTCGAACAAAACTTGTCGAAAATTATGGGTAGTTATTTTTAATTTGAGATATAGATTTGTTCATTCATTAGGCGTTCATATTTGCATCACATTGTCCCGTAGTACGGAAAAAGACTATTGTTCACCTGATCAGAGTGATCATAGATTTGTTATGGTTTGAATATTTACTCGCAAGTAGCTCAATAAGAACGCCAAAGCAATCTGACCTCACGTCAGTGCTTTCTAAATTTTTTTATTTATTACGAACAGATCATTAAGTTGGCTTAATAGTTCTTTGACATGTGAATTATTCTTAGCTTTGAATCGATACTTGTATGTGTTCTAATTCATTGTTCGACATGGTTTATTCAATTGCAGAGTGGGTGGAAATAATTTCACTTTTTTTTGCAAACAATCAATGTGCGAATAGAACAGTAGAATTCTTCAATCAACGACATTTAGATAAACATCTTAATAGGAAGTATGTTTTGGAATTAATGTCAAAGTTTCAAGAAACCGGGTCCGTGGCTAATAAAAAACGAAACATGGAAAGAAATGAATCAGCTGAAGTAGCTGTTCTTGGACAGATTGCTCTGAATCCAATGGCGAGTACGAGGCAGCTAGCACATGAATCTGGTTTTACACGAACTCGAATTGCAAATATTTTGAAGCATCATAAATTCCATCCTTACAAAATCCATCTTTCACACGTACTAAACGAAGATGATTTTGACTGTCGTGTTGAATTTTGTGATACAATGAGTGAACGAGTAACTGCTAATCCCAATTATCTGTACAATGTTTGTTTCTCCGATGAGTGTTCGTTCTTTCGAAACGGCACAGTAAATCGACACAATTGTCGTTATTGGGCCCATGCTTATCCGAGATTGTTCCACGAAGTTTATACTCAACAACGAGAAAAACTCAATGTTTGGGCTGGAATATTTGGTGACAACATTGTCGGCCCGTTCTTTTTACCTGGTAATCTTACTGGAGATATGTATTTGGACTTATTGAAAAATCACATTGATCCAATTTTGACGAAAATTATTGAAAACAATGCTGGAAATTATGTGGAAGATCAGATTTTGTTTCAGCAGGATGGAGCTCCTCCACACTACGCCATACCAGTTCGAGAATATCTGTATCAAAGATTTCCAAATCGGTGGATTGTAAGAAGGGGCCCCACTGAATGGCCAGCCAGATCGCCAGATCTGTCACCACTAGATTTCTTTCTTTGGGGCCACTTGAAGAGTAGAATTTACTCTACACAGCCCGATTTCATAGAAGATTTAAGAAGACGTATAGTGAACGAATGTCGTCAAATCACTCCAGAAATGCTGCAAGATGTGCGCCATCGTTTCGAACAAAACTTATTTCTTCGTATGGAAGCTAATGGTGAACAATTTGAATATTTAATTAGTTTGATGTGAGTTTTTGATAAATTATTTACTTTACTTTGAAAAGTCTTATTTCTCAGATCAATACTTCAAATCGTTCTGAAACCACCGTACAGTTGGAGAATGATTTCAGTGAATAAAACAGCTAGTCGAACATCTGACCGTAGTAGCATTAACACGAACGGTATGACTTCATTTGCCCAGTGGTAGATGTTTTGCAATTTCAAATACAAGTACGGAAATTTTGGTGTTTCGGAAGCAAGAAATGTCAATTATTCGCAAAAAATTGATTTAAGTGATAAAATTAACTAACGCATGAATATAACTAATGCATAAAATGAAAAAACAATTACTGTGCTGAAATCAGTATAAAAATACCTTTGAATTGAGGTATCACTCACTCCATCTTCCCTATTCAAAAATTGGGGGTGGGGGTTGTAGCAGCAAGGGTTGAAGCGCTATGCGTCCGTAACTTACATCTTAAGTTGTCCCCCTCGAAACAGAAATCGACCTGTTCGAGCATTTCTATCGAAAAAATTTATTTCGTCTGTGATCTCGTCTGTTTCGTTTTCAAATGGCCACCCTGTATATGTATAAATGTCTCCTTGTCGGAGTTTTGTATTCGTCTGTCTTACCAAAGTTAGCCTCCCTTGTCTGTTCACATCTGGAATTCAAGAAAGCATCTTTCTTCTGTGAATGGTTTCGTGTATAGTTTGCTATTTATATTCACTTTATTCTTTTCTATTACTTGCTCAATTGCTCTGTATATGTTGTTTGTTAGTATAATCCAGGTAGCTTCAATATTTTCCTCTCTGATTGGAGTTTATGGCATGTGATGTTTTAAGCGATTTTCCTAAAATGGCCATGTGGTTTGGTTTTCTGATGGGGGAATGTTAAATTATTCTACGTAAGTGAATATTGGGTACATTCGGCTTCTTGTTTTCAATCAACTTGATATTTATGTTTTCAGCAGCTCATACTGGTGTGATATGCTGGCAGTGATGAGATATCAATCGCAAATTGTAACTCTTCTATATAATGAATAAAGTAGGTAAATGAAGAGAAATATTTCATGGAAGCCTCTGTTGTCTTTAATTAGAATGAAGACCGCTAAGATCCTCTTTTTTTCGTAAAGTACATACACGTAAGAAAGAAGATGATTGCATCAAGAATGGGTTAATTACCATTGACCCCGGATAATTCTCGGCATCGTTCCTCGGCTCTAACTTCCTCTGAGAGCAATTGAAGCTAACAAATTGAATTGGATATTATTCGAGAAACGGCTTTTATATTGTGCTACAACTTCCTCCTACAGTATGTCCGAAGAAATCCCACTAATGACCGCTAATTGTCGTTAAGAAGTTCAAGTTGGTGCCACCCTGATTCTTCTTCATCTAATTGAAGATTGGAAATGGAGAGTTTCCGGTACAAAATTACTAAAATCATCTTGGCTGGCCATTTTTGACGATCTTTTTTGGTTACATTTTTCAGGCGATATACTCTCTGAGTAAAAAGTATTAGGAAATTTGAAATATAACGTAAAAATATTGAAATCCTATGTATCAAAATATGCTCCATTTTTTTATAGGCGCTTTCAGGGATGGCCTACAGCTCCTTCTCCGAATTTTCTGTTATGACTTACCCAGAGCGGTAATTTACAGCCTGGAGGATAAAAAAAAGTCACACGGAGCTATCGAGTGTTCGGTCCTAAAATGGTTAGTAATCGTAACTTGATGAGATAGTCCGTTATCGTGATGAAAAATCCACGAATTGTTTAGCCACAAATCCCAGCGTTTATAGCAAATATTTTAACGCAAAAGTTAAAAAAGATTTAAATAGAAGTCCTTATTGACCGTTAAACGGAACAAATTCATGATAAATCACACCACGAATATCGGACAAAACAATACGCATCGACTTGATTTTCGAACGACTATTGCGAGGTTTTTTCGGTTTCCGCTCAATTTTTCCCATCCATTCTGATGATTATTGGCTCGTTTGTGTACCGTATTCATAGACCCATGTCTCGTCACCAGTTTTATCCGTCCCATAAACGTGGGTTCAGAATTCGCTGGATCCAGCACGTCTGCAGCTACTTGCATTCGGTACTATTTTTCAATAAGATTCGGCTCTAACGAAATAGCCGAGCGGCGACGCGCTGCATGCCCAATTGTCTCACCAAAATCTAATGAACGAGATTTTTATATCACGAGTTATCTCTCTAATACTGGCATTATGATTTCCGAGCACAATTTCCTTGATTTTTTCGACGTTATCGTTGGTTGCAGAGTTCCGACGGTTGTACTGAACGAGGCAAATTTTCGACGATCTCCCGACCGCTTTTGAAGGCTTTGTACTCTTCGTACACATGCGTTTTCGGTCGAACAGTCTCCATAAGCACGAAATTGGAGACAAACTATTCGTTCAATATTTTTATTTTTGAGCTGATTTTAACTATATTTTTATTGCTGGATCTAAATATGATAGCAGTTTTTCTGTATCAGCTCTAGATTTTTAGATAAATTCAATTATCTATCAATGCTTTTTCCTATTTATACTTTCAATTATGAGTGTTGTAAAATTTATACAAGAGATAGATTCTTGTATATTTTCCTTATTCTCAGTCTTCATTTGTAACAAATTGAATTTAAAATAATAATATTTATTATAATTATTATTTTAATTCATTTATTACAAATAGAAGACTAACAATATGAGATATATAACTGATTGGTTGCCAAACTGTTAACAAGTGGAATTTAATCCTATTTAGTATCATCCAGTTTGTTCCATAGAAATACGATATATGGAGCTGTCCAGTCTGAAGTGAACTTCAATTGCAGTTGAGGGTTGAGGTTAGTTTGTGAATTTCCCCGGTACAGATAGATAGAACTTAGCGTCATATAAAATTTCTCTTTAGTAATGAGTTGTTGAAAAGTAAATCTAAAAAGTAGACTGTTAATGTGAATTGTTGTATTTGTGTTGTTGAATAGAAATGAGTTCAAGTAGAAGAAGCTGTGTACATCATCCTGATATTTTTTGCTACATATGCGGAGAATACACGTTCTTGGAAAACAGAAAAACTATTAGTGACTTTGTAAAGAGGGCTTATCTTGGATATTTTGGAGTTAAGCTTGGTGATCAGGATAAAACATGGGCACCACATATTGTCTGTAATACTTGTACAGAGCATGTACGACAGTGGAGTACCGGAAAAGGGAAAAGTCTGAAATTCGGAGTACCAATGGTTTGGAGAGAACCAAAAAATCACTTCGATGACTGTTATTTCTGTCTAGTAAATATTACTGGAATCAATCGAAATAACCTTAACAAGTGGACTTATGCAGATTTAGTCTCTGCAAGACGCCCTATCCCTCACTCAGAACAAGTGCCAATTCCAACTTTTCAGCAGCTACCAGAACTCTGTGAGGACACATGTCTCTCTGATCAGAATTCTGACACTACTGACAGCGATTTTGAAACGATGTCATCAATTCCCCAATATTTCAACCAAGATGAGTTAAATGACCCCACTAGAGATCTCAACCTGTCGAAAGAAGCTTCTGAATTACTAGCCAGGTCGAGAACTTACTTGAACCAGGAACGAAAATTACATATTATCGCACGAGGGAGAAAGATCTGCTACCTTTTCTCTCTGAAGAACAAAATCTTGTATTTTGCCATGCTATTAGAGAACTCCTGGTAAAAATGGGTCTTCTTGAAAATTTTCCGGATGATTGTCGCCTATTTATTGACAGCTCAAAGCGAAGTTTGAAATGTGTTCTTCTACATAATGGGAACAAATATGGCTCAATACCAATTGCTCACTCAACGAAAATGAAAGAGCAATATGACAACATAGCTTTGGTTTTGGAAAAAATAAAGTATCATGAACACCAATGGGTGGTTTGTGTTGACTTATAAATGGTAAACTTTCTCCTTGGACAGCAAAGTTGCCACACAGTATCCTTGTTTCTTGTGCCTCTGAGATAGCAGAGACAAAACGCAACACTGGGTTAGAAAAGATTGGCCTAGAGGAGAAAACATGGATGTTGGGGGAAAGAATATCCATCAATGATCCTTTAGTTCCGCGAGAGAAAATCATGTTTCCACCCCTGCATATCAAGCTGGGTCTAATGATTCAGTTTGTAAAGGCTCTTGATAAGAATGGATCATGCTTTGCATATATAGAGAAAAAAATGCCTCAGCTGAGTAAGGAAAAAATTAAAGCAGGAATGTTTGATGGCCCACAAATAAGACAGCTGATTAAAGACCCTGACTTCATAAATTCAATGATTGAGATTGAACAAAATGCCTGGAATTCATTTGTTTCAGTTGTCCAAAATTTTCTGGGTAAACACAAAGCTGAAAACTATGTTGAATTAGTGTCAATGAGATGCTGAATAATTTCAGATCACTTGGGTGTAACATGAGCATTAAGGTGCACTATTTACACAGCCACTTAGACCGTGTTCCTCATAATTTAGGCGACATTAGTGAAAAGCAAGGTGAAAGATTTCACCAAGATATCAAATGTATGGAGGATCACTATCAAGGAATATGGGATACTCACATGATGGCAGATTACTGCTGGTCTTTAAAACGGGATTGTTCTAAAATACATTCAAAAATGTCGAAATGTTTAGAAAGTAATTGGTTTAAATGATGACTTTTTCTGTTTTCTATAGTATATAATGAATAATATCTGTAATATCTGTGTAATATAATAAAAATTCCTTTATTAATTTGTTTCTTTAAACCATGGTTTTTCTTTTAGAATAATGTGATGTATAATGCAAAAAAATGTTGATATCTTAAAAATTCGAGCTGACAGGCAAAAACTAATAGCATATTTGAATTCAGGGCATCAAATTCATATGAAATCACCTCCAAAATCTTCGGCACCAAAACCACTGTTGACCAGTGTAATGTATGTCATCGTGAAAATATATTCGAATACACTTATTGAAAGAGCATAAGGGTTCAAGCATGAGCCTTAGGGGTATTGCAATAAAGAATTGATTTATTTTTGGAATTATTATATGTATTTATTGTTTTTTCAATTCAATATATTTATTACTGTATTCATTTCCATTTCATATCTAAACAGTAAATATATTCGAATTGCCTCCGCACTGTGAAATTTTTAGAACACTGGGCCATTTCTTTTGTGGGTTACCGTTGGTATTACGATATGTTATGTGCAAAAACTTATCTATTCGATTTCTATCTAAAACTTGATTGCAAATTATTCCATGCTTTGTGCTAATAGATATTGAATGAAAGTTATTAATTACGCGTACTAGGAAACTCTAACCTTTAATGAATCTGAACACACGAAAATAATCTCTTTCGGAAATAATCCCTAGAATATTTGTAACTTGATACACCTCTAGGCTCCAATTAACATGCCGACGTTGGCACGTACCATTTCATTTCCCTGGAGGGTGTCTCATCGAACCCCTACGCAAATTACCCCAGAAATGGAAGAACATTATAGCTATAAATACCTGAAGCAAAAGCAAACGAAAAGAAGTACTTATAAAAGCTATATATTTTGCTTGGGGTGCAATAAATTGTCGATAATGGGATATTCAAGGAGAGTATGCAATGTATATCAATTTGAGTTATATCCTTAGGAAGTTCTCATAGATTTAGGTTCTATTCCTAGTTTGTTTGAGATAATTTGTGTTTTGTCGAAGTTTTTATTTTCTTAATTATATTTGCGCATTTAGGAGTATTATTTGCAACGTGAATTTTCGGTACAGATAATTGTTTCGTTGTCTGCAGAATCTTTGAGATAACATTCATTTTTACAATGTTGAAGAACTGTCCAAATTACCATTTGGTTCATCTTTTTGCGAGTGTTATCAGAAAGACGATAATCTCAAAGAGATAAAATCTTTGTGACCCCATGAAGTAGACCCTACAAATGCTAGTCTCATCATTTGGATTATTTTTCATGAGTACTGGTTTCTTTAAACCTTTCAAACATTCACTTGTGTGGATTTGGTTCAACTATTTATGATTTGCGAGATAAAAATCTTTACGATATATTGCGCATAATTTATTTACTCTATAAGTCTTTTCGAATTACCATTCATTAGGTTTCTATGTTTATCTAAGTCTGGAGAAACAATATGAAACTTTATTCCAGAATAGTTAGACCTAATCTAGAAAAATTACTTGATGTTTGATTGCAAGATTTTCAGAATCCTTGAATGTTCAGGGTACTATTTTCTTCCTCATTTTGTTTTTAGTATTGTTGTGACCATTTTTTTTTCTATAAAACTAAAAAATATTTAGAAGTAGGTATCTGATTATACAGGGTGAGTCTTTGACCACTGCGTTAATTTTGAACATAGATTCTTGACGTCAAAAGAAACAGTTTCTTCCTATAAATTTTTCCAAATTTGGCCCCGTTCAAAAGATATAGGGGTTGAAATTTCATAAAAATTGCATTTTCACCTGTAATATGCAAACGTCAATATCAATTGAAATTATCTCTTGTAGAAGGTTTTTGATAACACTCGTGCATATTTTGGCATGAATAGATTTATTCCATTTCCTGTGGGTTTCTCACTACTACTCTACAGATTGGTTAAATTGCATGAAAAAGAAATATCGCTTGAACTAAAGGTCCGTATCTCGTACTTCCTGGATTCATTAGTCTTTTTGCATATAAAATCATTCCTCATCTTTTCTCCTAAATTGCACCATTCTTGAGATAGTTGAAGTTGAAAGGAATTGAATCGATATAATTTTGTCCAAATTTTCTGATTTTCCCAAATCCAACTCTGTGCTGAAATGATTCAATAATCAGATTTGTTCAATGTTGCCATATTTTATGTCTTTATTAAATATTTCTACAAAAGATTGGGGAAATCTCTCCAGTCTATGGTTCCACCACTAAACACTATAGATGAAATTAACCACTGAACAATTTTTATCTTACATTCACCACAAAATCTAAATTGCCATTTGCTGTATTCATTGTTAATGATGTCTAGCACCTTGTTTAATATTTAATCCAGAATAATATTACATAATAAATAAAGAAAAAGTTTTTCATCACTCTTCGGTATATTTTGACCGTTGAAATAGGTAAAGTATTTTCTGTCAGGACCTGTTAAATTGAAGACTTGTCTTTATGAAGAGCTGGTTTTTATAGCATCAGGCTTTCAGGGTTCATCAAATTATATCTATTCTAACATAGGAATGGTGCAAATTAAGCTCATATGAGTTTTAAAAACTTCGAACCCAGTCTCCTAGATTTGTTTTATACCTTTATTATCTTTATTTCATACACCGATTCAACCTTGTTCACAAACTTAAGAGATAATAGAATTTGACTTAGTTTTAATATTTCTGAACGTTTGTTATGATGCATGGTTAATTAAAATTCAATCAATAATAATAATAATAAGCTATAAGCTCACAAACAAGAAAGATTAGAAAAGAATGCATTTTCTGACCATAATCATTTCATACTGAATTGAATAATTTAAAACTATCGATATTATCCTAAAAAATTTTCCACTTTTTTTTTTTTTTTGAAGATACTAATAACTTTTGACAGTTTCAAACAGAATCAAAACAACAAGGAACCACAGAACACTTTTTTATTTGGAACTACCCACCACAGAGACGTTATAATATTTCAATGTGATAATAATTCACTCTAATTATTCTGAAGAAAATTATAACTAAAGATCAATAATAGTTACAGATATTATCTTTCATTTAAAAAAACATTTCAAATATTAATTTTTTCTCTCCTGGGGTTCAGTAATAAATTAATATTCTATGGTAAGGTATTGAAATTTGACATAATCTATGAATAACCATTATTCAATATTTATGTTCTTGTTTACGTAATTAAAACATACTCTGATTATACAAATCAGTAATCAGTAATTATAGTCTAAACAGAATAGATTCATATTAATGATTTAAACAAAAAATTTTTTATCAAAGAACACCTAGCTGATTTTTCAAAATCAAATTTAGGTATCTTCAAAAAAGTATAATTGCACACCTAAATCTGGAAATACTTGTAATCTATCCAGGTAAATTGTTATTGGGATTCAGTACAGAAAATACCTGTTCACTGGTCTCTGTCAAGGAGAAGAAACTTCAGAAATATCAGTGTTTGGAAAATCATAGATGATTTTTTCTGGCTTTGAGTGAAAAAAAAAGCACAGTGACAACCTCTTGCCTTGGAAGTTTCATAGAAATGATGGTTCATGATTTGGAAATTTTAAGAAGAAAATTACAAATATATGATGATAACACCCAATAATTCTGAGGTTTTTTGGAATTTCTCACTAGAAAGGCATGGTTTATAATCTTGAAGTAGAAAGAAATTATAGTAGAACAACAAAAATCTGTTTATGGTGTTGAATTTTTACCAGAAAATAAGTATTTTGTATCTTCCTTCTGGATATGGACCTCATCGGATGAAACATTAGTGAGTGAATCATTTTTTTAGATAGAAAATAATGTTTTCAAACAATTCAGATTCAATAGTGGATGCTGTGGAAAGTATTTTTCATTCAAACTCTACTGGACTACAAAGGGGTATTTGCCCAATGTGAAAACTTAAAATGCTTATAACTTTTCAACGCAGCTGAATATGGAAAAACCGTAAAGGAAAAAGTGTTTCTTTTGATCTCAAGAACTTATGGTTAAAATTAACGCAGTGGTCAAAGACTCATCCTGTATAATAGTGAAGATTGAAATTTTCCAGACAGAATAATTTAGTTTCATCCGATTCTAAAATTGTCACAGTTACTAAGTTAATTAATCACGTTGAATCACGTTGATCAAAAAATATTTTTCCGACATTTTCGATATACGCATATACAGGGTGGCCATTTGAAAACGAAACCGACGAGATTACAGACGAAATAAGTTTTTTCGAAAGAAATGCTCAGGCAGGTCGATTTCTGTTTCGAGGGGACAACTTAAGATGTAGGTTACGGACGCATAGCGCTTCAACCCTTGCTGCTACAACCCCTCCCCAATTTTTGAATAGAGAAGATGGGGTGGGTGATACCTCAATTCAAAGGTATTTTCATACTGATTTCAGCACAGTAATTGTTTTTCCATTTTAGCATTAGTTCTCGAAATATTCATGCGTTAGTTAATTATATCATTTAAATTAATTTTTGCGAATAATTGATATTTCGTGCTTCCAGAAACACCAAAATTTCCGTACTTGTATTTGAAATTGCAAAACATCTACCACTGGGCAAATGAAGTCATACCGTACGTGTTAATGCTACTAGGGTCAGATGTTCGACTAGCTGTTTCATTCACTGAAATCATTCTCTAGCTGTACGGTATCAAAACGATTTGAAGTATTGATCTAAGAAATAAGATCTTGATGCTTTGACACTAATTCCAAAACATACTTCCTATTAACACGTTTATCTAAATGTCGTTGATTGAAGAATTCTGCGGTTCTATTCGCACATTGATTGTTTGCAAAAAAAAGGTGAAATTATTTCCACCCGCTCTGCAATTGAATAAACCATGTCGAACAATGAATTAGAACACATACAAGTCTCGATTCAAAACTAAGAATAATTCACATGTCAAAGAACCAGTGACTTAATGATCTGTTCGTAATAAATGAAAAATTATCGATTCTCATTTTTTATGAAAAAGATATGAATTCAATCATCAACAAAATGAAAACATATTGAAACCAACTGAGAAAACACTTCATAATTAAGCCGGAAATCGTTTCACGAATTGGGACTGGAATATTTCTGTGGCATCATTAATGATTTGATTTTCTTACCTGGTAATCTGATAAGAGATATGTACGTATTTGGACCTTTTGGAAATTTCTATCGATCAAGTGTTACCGCATGTTATTGGAAATACTGCAAATTATATCGAAGATAATTTAGATTGAGTTTCAGCAGGATTGAGCTCCTTCGCAATACGCTTTGTTTGTTCGACATCTTGATTAAAGATTTCTATGTCAGTGGATTGGAGGAAGGAAGCCACAGTCATGGTTGTTTTGGAACTCAAAATGTGGATTTTTCACAAAAAAAAACACTACAAGTGCCATGAAAACACCACTTCATTTTCAAATACTTAGTTAAGAATATTTCGAGAACTAATGCATAAAATGAGAAAACAATGACTGTGCTGAAATCAGTATAAAAATACCTTTCAAATGAGGTATCACTAACCTCATCTTCCGTATTCAAAATTTGGGGGTGAGGGTTGTAGTAGTAAGGGTTGAAGCGCTATGCGTCCGTAACCTACATCTTAAGTTCTCCCCCTCGAAACAGAAATCGACCTGTCCGAGCATTTCTATCGAAAAAATTTTATTTCAAATCTGTAATCTCGTCTGTTTCGTTTCATTTAAGAAGAAAATTACAAATGTATGATGATAACACCCAATAATTCTGAGGTTTTTTGGAATTTCTCACTAGAAAGGCATGGTTTATAATCTTGAAGTAGAAAGAAATTATAGTAGAACAACAAAAAATCTGTTTATGGTGTTGAATTTTTTTTTACCAGAAAATAAGTATTTTGTATCTTCCTTCTGGATATGGACCTCATCGGATGAAACATTAGTGAGTGAATCATTTTTAGATAGAAAATAATGTTTTCAAACAATTCAGATTCAATAGTGGATGCTGTGGAAAGTATTTTTCATTCAAACTCTACTGGACTACAAAGGGGGTATTTGCCCAATGTGAAAACTTAAAATGCTTATAACTTTTCAACGCAGCTGAATATGGAAAAACCGTAAAGGAAAAAGTGTTTCTTTTGATCTCAAGAACTTATGGTTAAAATTAACGCAGTGGTCAAAGACTCATCCTGTATAATAGTGAAGATTGAAATTTTCCAGACAGAATAATTTAGTTTCATCCGATTCTAAAATTGTCACAGTTACTAAGTTAATTAATCACGTTGAATCACGTTGATCAAAAATATTTTTCCGACATTTTCGATATACGCATATACAGGGTGGCCATTTGAAAACGAAACCGACGAGATTACAGACGAAATAAGTTTTTCGATAGAAATGCTCGGACAGGTCGATTTCTGTTTCGAGGGGGACAACTTAAGATGTAGGTTACGGACGCATAGCGCTTCAACCCTTGCTGCTACAACCCCTCCCCCAATTTTTGAATAGGAAGATGGGGTGAGTGATACCTCAATTCAAAGGTATTTTCATACTGATTTCAGCACAGTAATTGTTTTTCCATTTTAGCATTAGTTCTCGAAATATTCATGCGTTAGTTAATTATATCATTTAAATTAATTTTTTGCGAATAATTGACATTTCGTGCTTCCGAAACACCAAAATTTCCGTACTTGTATTTGAAATTGCAAAACATCTACCACTGGGCAAATGAAGTCATACCGTACGTGTTAATGCTACTAGGGTCAGATGTTCGACTAGCTGTTTCATTCACTGAAATCATTCTCTAACTGTACGGTATCAAAACGATTTGAAGTATTGATCTAAGAAATAAGACTTTTCAAAGTAATGTAAATAATTTATCAAAAACTCACATCAATTAATTAAATAATCAAATTGTTCACCATTAGCTTCCATACAATGAAATAAATTTTGTTCGAAACGAACGATGGCGCACATTTTGCAGCAATTCTGGAGTGATTTGACGACAATCGTTCACTATACTACTTCTTAAATCTTCTATGTAATCGGGCTGTGTAGAGTAAATTTCACTCTTCAAGTGGCCCCAAAGAAAGAAATCTAGTGGTGACAGATCTGGCGATCTGGCTGGCGATTCAGTGAGACCCTTCTTCCAATCCACCGATTTGGAAATCTTTGATCCAGATATTCTCGAACTGGTAAGGCGTAGTGTGGAGGAGCTCCATCCTGCTGAAACACAATCTGATCTTCCACATAATTTCCAGCATTGTTTTCAATAATTTCCGTCAAAATTGGATCAATGTGATTTTCCAATAAGTCCAAATACATATCTCCAGTAAGATTACCAGGTAAAAAGAACGGGCCGACAATGTTGTCACCAAATATTCCAGCCCAAACATTGAGTTTTTCTGGTTGCTGAGTATAAACTTCGTGGAACAATCTCGGATTAGCATCGGCCCAATAACGACAATTGTGTCGATTCACTGTGCCGTTTCGAAAGAACGAACACTCATCGGAGATCAAATATTGTACAGATAATTGGGATTAGCAGTTACTCGTTCACTCATTGTATCACAAAATTCAACACGACGGTCGAAATCATCTTTGTTTAGTGCGTGTGAAAGATGGATTCTGTAAGGAAGGAATTTATGATGCTTCAAAATATTTGCAATTCGAGTTCGTGTAAAAGCACATTCATGTGCTAGCTGCCTCGTACTCGTCGTTGGATTCAGAGCAATCTGATTACTTCAGCTGCTTCATTTCTTTCCGTGTTTCGTTTTTTATTAGCCACGGATCCGGTTTCTTGAAACTTTGACACTAATTCCAAAACATACTTCCTATTAACACGTTTATCTAAATCAGTATAAAAATACCTTTCAAATGAGGTATCACTAACCTCATCTTCCGTATTCAAAATTTGGGGGTGAGGGTTGTAGTAGTAAGGGTTGAAGCGCTATGCGTCCGTAACCTACATCTTAAGTTGTCCCCTCGAAACAGAAATCGACGTGTCCGAGCATTTCTATCGAAAAAATTTATTTCATTTGTAATCTCGTCTGTTTCGTTTTCAAATGGCCACCCTGTATTTGATGGTTGGCTTACGAAAGGTACATTGAAAAAAATTTCTTAACTTTTCTCTATGGATATTTGAAACAAAATTTTTTTCCACTTCAGTATCGTAAAAAGTTCATTACAGTACTGAAACAGTGCTATAATCCGCTCGTAACAGCACTGTTTCTAGTAATATTTTTCGTTTTATGGTTGTCAGCACTCGAATTCCTATCAAATTTGAACACACATCAAATGTCAATATAAGATAAATAATTCGAAACCATCGATCTTCAAGGGATAGATTCGAATTCAAAATCGCTTTTCGTACAGTACAATTTCTCATTAAATTTGACCATTTATTCGCAAAATTTTTCTGATGTAGAGGAAATATCGTCTAAAACACGTTGCAGAAGGCAACTACAACACTCATGACACTCAATTTGAGACTCGTGTTAGAATAGGAGCCCATTCTGCTTATTACTTATTTTAGAATATACTATTCAAGTGCTCCAAAAATTGAATTGAAGTGGTACATAAATTTCTATAGCACCGTTGAAAAATGTAGAAAAGTTTGTGTGACGTCAGGAGAAACAATTCTATGAAGGATCGCTGATACGTACTAGTGACGTCACACTAATACCCCGTATTTCGGAGATGCGGCTCTTAGTCATCGAATACTTTGTACATTCTTCTTATTTTTGCATAATTATGGGACTATACGATCGAATGCATCCTGATGAATTCAATATCGTTTTAGCTTATGATGAGGATCAGTTGAGACATTGTACAGTTCTGTGCTTAAAACATAATGAGAATTTTCTAGAATTCCAAGATTATCGTCCGTTCGAGATATATTGTCATCATGGGGGGCTATGAAAAATTGAAAGTAAGTTGGCAACGGCCGATCTAGGTACATTTTTTCAAGTTTCAGAATATGGGTTATCCCTACTGATAGTCATTCGCTGCTGCTAAACTGTTACATGGTTCTTGAGTTATCAATAATCTTCACATGTTTAATTTTAGTTGATATTATTGACTTCGGGATAATTGTCGGAAACATAAATGATTGGTTTGAGTATTTCTACAGATTTGTATTTCTATAAAATATCTTAAATTATTTGCGATACCTCTCGTTTATCAATGGACAGCGCGAAGCAGTATACAGGGTCTTTCACGGGGAACCTCACGCATATTTATACAGGAAACTACTGAACGTATTTTCATGAAATTCAGCACTTATAAGTATTTCACGATGCTGATGAAATCTAAAATATTTTCAAGGCATGAGCACCTCCGGATTTTCCGGAAATGACGTCAATTTCCGTTTTTCAAATTACAACACCATTTTTTTATTGCAGAAATAGATTCCTTAGAAAATTTCAAGTTATTTTGATGTAACATTTTCAGTTTTGGTTGGAGAATTCTCTCTGAGCGGGAAAATTCGAAAAAAAAATCGAAAATAGAGCTCCGAATAACTTCGAGGTTTTTGGATGGAAAATTTTCATTCTTGGGATTTTTCAAGATGTAAGATTGATGTATCCACTTTAGAAAACGAAATCGCCATTCATGATACAGGGGGTGAAAAAATCGCTTTCAAAGTTAGGGATGACAAAATCGTGAAAAATCAATTTTTTCAAATTAGAACTTCATTTTTTATGGCAGATATTGAATCTACGTTAAAAAATAATGTGAGTGTATGCATCACACCCTTGCCCTAAAGTGGATATTTTCTGAGTTATTCACAAAAAACTGTTTTTTGTCTTGAATTTTCAGCTATTTCTTTTCCCTTCACACCAAAATGATGTTACTTAAACCATGTCTAAGATTTAACTACCCATGTTCGTAAAATGCGACCATCAGAATGACAGTTAGTGGATCCAGCATTTTTTCAAAAACATATATACAGGGTGAGTCTTTGACCACTGCGTTAATTTTAACCATAAGTTCTTGAGATCAAAAGAAACACTTTTTCCATTACGGTTTTTTTATATTCAGCTGCGTTGAAAAGTTATTAGCATTTTAAGTTTTCACATTGGGCAAATACCCCTCTGTAGTCTAGTATAGTTTGAATGAAAAATACTTTCCACAGCATCCACTATTGAATCTGAATTGTTTAAAAACATTATTTTCCCTATAAGAAATGATTCACTCACTCATGTTTCATCCGATTAGGTCCATATCCAGAAGGAAGATACAAAATACTAATTTTCTGGTAAAAAAAATTCAATACCATAAACATATTTTTGCTGTTTGCTATAATTTCTTTCTACTTCAAGATTATAAACCATCCCTTCCCAGTGAGAAATTCCCAAAAAACCTCAGAATTATTGGATGTTATCATCATACATTTGTAATTTTCTTCTTAAGATTTCCAGATCATGAAAACCATCATTTCTATGAAAACTTCCAAGGCAAGAGGTTGTCACATTGCTTTTTTTTTCACTTAAAGCCAGAAAATATCATCTATGATTTTCCAAACACTGATATTACTTAAGTTTCTTCTCCTTGACAGAGACCAGTGAACAGGTCTATGAGACTGTTAAAAATATGGCAATCTTTTTCGAAATCTTCAACAACAATGAATAATGTCACTACGAATAATTATTTTACAGTGATGTTACTTTGCTTGATGATTATTTTCTCTACTGAATCCCAATAACAAATTACTTGAATAGATTACAAGTATTCTCAGATTTAGGTGTGCAATTATATTTGCTTGAAGGAATTAGGTTTGATCACCTAGATTTGATTCTGAAAACCAACTACGTGTTTTTCGTTAGTAAGAATCTATTCTGTTTAGACTATAATTAATTACTGAACAAATTTTTGGTTTTTACAATCAGAATATCTGTTTTAATTATGTAAACAAAAACAGAAATATTGAATAATGGTTATTCATAGATTATGTCAAATTTTAATACCTTACCATAGAATATTAATTTATTACCGAACCCCAGGAGAGAAAAAAATTAATAATTGCAAAGTTTTTTTTAAATGAAAGATAATATCTGTAATCATTATCGATCTTCAGTTATAATTTTTCTCAGAATAACTAGAGTGAATTATTACCACATTGAAATGTTATAACAACGTCTCTGTGGTGGGTTGTTCCTAATAAAATAGTGTTCTGTGGTTCCTTCTTGTATTGATTCTGTTTGAAACTCTCAACAGTTATTTAAAAAATGTGGAAAATATTATAATAAAATAATAATAATAATTTCGATAGTTTGAAATTATTCAATTCAGTATGAAAAGATTATGGTCAGAAAATACATTTCTATTCTAATCTTTCTTGTTTATGAACCTATAGCTTCCAGTTTCAATATTGATTGAATTTCAATTAACCATGCATCATAACAAACATTCAGAAATTCTAAAACTAAGTTAAATTCTATTATCTCCTAAGTTCGTGTAGGTACCAGGTTGAATCGGTGAATGAAATAAATATGTGAAAAAATTATAAACCTACAAAATAAATCAAGGAGACTGGATTCGAAGATTTTAAAACTCATATGATCTTAATTTGAAGCATTTCTATGTTAGAATAGATATAATTTGATGGACCCTGAAAGTCTGAAGCTATAAAGAACCAGCTCTTCATAAAGACAAGTCTTCAATTCAACAGGTCCTGACAGAAAATACATTACCTATTTCAACGGTCATGAGAATATACCGAAGTACCTATGTTAGTGAAGGAAATCTTTTTCTCTATTTCTTATGGAATATTACTCTGGATTAACTATTAAACAAGGTGCTAGACATCATTAATAATGAATACTTACAGCAAATGGCAATTCAGATTTTGTAGTGAATGTAAGACAAAAATTGTTCAGACTCTCCATAGACTGGAGAGATTTCCCCAACCTTTTGAAGAAATATTTAATATAGACATATAATATGGCAACATTGAACAAATCTTGTTATTGAATCATTTCAGCACAGAGTTGGATTTGGGAAAATCAGAAAATTTGGACAAAATTATATCGATTTAATTCCTTTCAACTTCAAATATCTTAAGAATGATGCAATTTAGGAGGAAAGATGGAGAATGATTTTATCTGCAAAAAAGACTAATGATTCCAGGAATTACAAGATACGGACCTTTAGTTCAACGATATTTGTTTTTCATGCAATTTAACCGATCTGTAGAGTAGTAGTGAGAAACCCACAAGAAATGGAATGAATCTAACGATGCCAAAATATGCATGACTGTTATCAAAAACCTTCTACAGGAGATCATTTCAATTGATATTGTCGTTTGAATATTACAGGTGAAAATGCAATTTTTTTATGAAATTTCAACACCCTATATCTTTTGAACGGGGCCAAATTTGGAAAAATGTTATAGGAAGAAAGTGTTTCTTTTGACGTAAAGAATCTATGGTTAAAATTAACGCAGTGGTCAAAGACTCACCCTGTATGTATTATAGTGAACTTTGATTTGGTTATTTTATTTCGTATCATTTTTTTGATCAATGGCGATTTATACAGCAAACGAGTACAAGTTGCTACTGCTACAAGAGGTAGGCACAAAGTTGCCCTGGTCCGAATTTCATAGTGAAGGATCCAATAATTATAAGAAACTGTAGCCGAAATACATAAAATAAACACAGGTATATTCTTTAGTGATAAGTGACACATCTGTCCTAGCCGGCTGTTAAGTCACCATCAGGCGTGTGGTAGCGTTCTTATTGGCCGACGGCTCGTGTCCGCAGCTGTAATCCCCCCACCACCGAATCTTCAGCTATCTTTCATCCTGAAGCCGAATCCGATATCGCTTCAGTTCGGTCTAGACAGCGGAGTTGTGCGCTGACTAGCTTTCGTCATTTTTCACCAACCGCGGTTTACATACGCTAATCGGGTTTAGTTTTCGTGCATCAGTGAATTGTATAAGTAAATGTGCTAAATTTGTGTATTAGAACTTTTTCTGTTTCGTCTACTTGATGGGGATACATGAATCGGAAAAGCCTTGCGATTGCAAAGCTGAAAAACCAGTGAAAAGTCATTCGTTGTTCTCTCCACTCAAAGGGAAAATGAAGGTCTTGAAGAAAATCAAACGACGCATGGGACTAGGTCAGTGGAAATGTTTTCTTTGAATCGATACCTGGCGGTACAATTCTGAACGTGTGGATCTATTGATTAAGCGGCGTTGCTCGGATTCGGTTTATGTAAAAATTACTCAATTTCATGTTTCGGACTATGTTTATTTTTAGCTTTGTTTATTTTCTTCTTTAATAATTTCAAATGATTTATTTTTGCTTTCGATTAAGTATGAATCTATTTATTACTTCATGAAACAAATTCAAGATACACCTATGCGGATTTGTACCTCTGGTTATTTATAAGACATAGGTAATTGTGGTCGCTTTGGTGCTTTATTACTTCTTAAAATAATATTAAGAATACACCCATGCAGATTTTTACCACCAGTTATTTACAATAAATCGGTAATATCTAGTTGTAGTTATTTTTGAACTCACACCGCAACATATTTACCCCTTGTTGGCTGTAACGGTTTTTGCGCATAGGTGGAAGAGTAAACACAGCATAGGTGCGTGCACTGGCAATCATTTTCATGATTCATATAGAACCATTTCTGAATAAGTAAAGAAATTTCATATTATTGTATCAACAAACAGAAATAAGATACCATTTTCTTCATGAAGCTAAAATCAAAGGGGTGTCTTGTATTTCCTGGTTGATAACAACAAGTTGTAATATCTCCTATTAGAATACTTCCGATTACTGTTCATCCTATGGGAAAACTGGATTTTTATCTCTCCCGGAACACTGGAGCTCGGAAAGAGGATGTTGGTTGTTAGATTAACGGATTATTACCGGTGGAATTGTTTATTGTTGCAAGAAAAAAATTCTCATAGTGCGTATTGAATTTTTATTGAAGGTTGTTGCCTCAATTCTGCTAGATCTATGAACACTTTGTAAAGATCAGGACCGTAATTGTATATTATATCGCCTTCAAAATCTACTATCCGCTTGTACATATAAAAATAACTCCATGCTAATGAAAAATACCGGCACCCTATGCAATAATTGGTTTCATTAAAAGTATGATTAGTAACTTTTGCTGTATTGAAATTTCAATTAATTGATATTAATCAAGTTTCAACACGCACACATTACTGAAGGTGGATACTATATGTAGGTACTACAATATATTTTGAACTATCGTCGAAAATATTTGTTCTCAAATGTAATACAGATTATTGTCATACGTTTTTCGGCTATAAATGAAAGAATCAGTCTCATTTAAATACATTTTGAATTTAAGTTTTGCCTTAATTGAACAATATAACATGTGTTATGAAAATATCTCAGCTCAGGTTATCGGGAACTTCTGACAAACGACACGCCCTCTAACGGATTGAAACTGAACCATTGCAGGGGGTATATTTCCGTTATCGAATGATACAATTCTTGTCAAGTGCAGTTTATTTCTTACGGGATATAACCCGTTGCATCAGTCTGGTATGCTAAAAAACTTTTGAGTTCGAGGCTTTTCGTTGACAATACCACCTTGTAAAGTTCACAGTATTCATATGATGGGGAAATATGATTGGGAAAAGTAAAAAGTATACAAAGGAAGAGAAACTTGAACAGCAATTTATAAATACTTCGAAAAATATCTGTAAAAAAAGCTCTGCAGGTTCAGGAGCTTTGCAGAAGAGGTCAAGCTAATTCAGGTGATGATAATATCGCAATCTGATCTAGGAATGCTGGGAGGGTCATTGCAAAACTGCCTTTAGTTATGGAGTTGTGACTAAGCTGATATTGATAAATGTGATAAACGCTCCTCATATAAAAATCATTGAGTGAATACAATTTTGGCTATCTGAAATATGAATTAACTAGTTGACGACCTATATCTACATTTCCCTAGTTCCCACGGTGATTACGTAGTTCTTGCTATAATGCAATACTTGTACGTAGACTTATAATCGACATCCTCGTTAAAATTCTGTGCTTGTTTGGTGTTGGAATATCATTTACATAAATCATCGGGAATCAATAGCGGATGTGAGCAATTCATTTCGCTGAAGATAACAGGACTCGGCGACAAATGTATAACTAGGTTATATTGGAGATTCGACGAAATTTGCCCAACATACCCCCTGATTAGAAAGATCATCCCTGTTTTGGATTATCCGGTGGATCTATCAAATTCCTTTTGTAATACCAACAGTCAAACTACCAGATGGCGCCAGCAACCATATAACTTTTCGAAAATGCCAAATTTTCTAATCAAAATTTCATGACGTAACGTTTATTATCTTTCTTATCGAGTTGCAATGATTAAAGTAATGTTTTAGTGATTTGGATAGATTCAAAGCCATTTCTTGTATTGATACATCATTGATTACCGATGGGAAAATATACCATTTAAGCCTAAGTTGGCTTTGAAAATTGTTATCTATCTCATCGATAACAATGGCCCGTATTTTGGAAATTTATTCATTGACTACTTGGAACATGGAAAAACCATCAACAGCGTCTATGTTATCGGTTTATTGGTTATAACCCCACCTTATTTTCCAGAGCTAACCTCCAGCTTTTCGCATTGTGAATGTTTCGTGGAAAGAGATTTATAGCCGAAACTAAAGCATATTTGGAAGGTTTCATTCTACACCGTTGTTATCGAAAACCTAGAGAAACTTGAATTGATCGTATCACTTGAAAAGGAGGTTTTATTGAGGAATACCAATTAGTTTTGACAAAAATATTTTTTCAATAAAATTGAAATACGCAGTGGAGAAGTGTGAAGGATGGAAAAATCAAGCAATAAATCAAAAGTATGATAATTGTTATTGCAATATTTATCATTTGCTATTATTGTTAATCGAAAAGCAGTAAGGTTTAATCACTCCTTTATGTTTGCAATAATCGGTGAATGTATTTGATAGAGCAGACAGCAATAAACCTATATTATTTTTGGGTTTAATGCTCCATTGTTTTGAATAGATTGATTGGTTCTATAATGAAATTGACGATAACCGAGAGGTTCATTTTACGACTGCTATATCACTTTCTGATGTGCAAAAATAAGCAGAAAATGAGGAATACATCGGTCTTGTATATCCTTGGATTTATCATTTTTCCAAGTACGTTACTAAAATATATCATTACAGTTTTTGTGATATACACTGTGATATCCTTAGTGATTTTCCTGGTTTGGGAGCTTTCAAGTGAGTAAATCAATATTTGGGTACAGTACATAATTACTTGAACGAATGAGGCCGATAGGATCCCTGCGGCACTCCGATATATACGAGGTATAATGTGTCATCAATATTTGTCAGTCGGTTACATCAGGATGTCATCTAATAAACAAATAATTCTGTTCCCATACGTTAATCGACGTTGAAGAATCCCCATGCCATACCCGATGAGCAAACAGGCTTTACCTGTGAAATCGTAAGTTGAGAACGAATACATGATCATTGTGGTTCCCACGGTACAGTAGCACCAGAACGCCTCCAGTACCGTATGTGCAAGGATTTCAACACTTTCTATACCATCATTTATCGATGGGTGTACATCTAATTTCCGATCTTTCACTTCGTTTTTTTGGGTTTGGTCCACATCCGTTCTTAAGTTTTTTTTTTGGTATTATAACCGGTATAGACTTTCATCTATTTTGTGAGTTGCTTCTGTCGATATCAGGAATTCAATAGATTGATTTTGACAAGAATATCTTGTTTGAATTCACATACGTCAGTTTAGTTTGCTGTTTTAAAACAATTATTTTTGGCGTAAAATTATGTTTACAAGATTATGAGTAAGTCGCCGATATATATGATATAGAATTATGGTAAAGGCATTCTACATTCGAGTTTCCTCTGAATGCCTTAATAATATATATTCAATTTCACAGACGTTAAAAGCAATTTCATATGAAAAATTATCTCGAGGTATCGTTTTTTGAGCTTTTGTTGTAATTCAAAAACTCGTAGAAGAGTGTGCTATCGTCTTTTTCTTTAATTTTGTAATAGAGAATCCTGGATTACGATGGTCAGTGATATCATCGATTATTCGTGTTTCATAAATATTGATGATGAAAACATTCAAAGAATCCTTCAACGGATTTATCGCATTGACCAGTAGTATTTCGAATTCAAAGTTAAAAATTTTACTTGAACCAGGAACGAAAATTAAGTTTATCGCACAAGGCAGACAGATCTGCTATCTTTTTTCTCTGAAGAACAAAATCTTGTATTTTGCCATGCTATTAGGGTTTTGGGCCTGAACATTTTCCGGATGATTGTCGCCTGTTTATTGACAGTTCAAAACGAAGTTTGAAATGTGTTCTTCTACATAATGGGAACAAATATCGTTCAATACCAATTGCTCACTCAACGAAAATGAAAGAGCAATATGACAATATAGCTTTGGTTTTGGAAAATATAAAGTATCATGAACACCAATGGGTGATTTGTGTAGACTTAAAAATGGTAAACTTTCTCCTTGGACAGCAAAGTGGTCACACCAAGTATCCTTGTTTCTTGTGCCTTTGGGATAACAGAGACAAAACGCAACACTGGGTTAGAAAAGAGTGGCCTAGAAGAGAAGTTGGGGGAAAGAATATCATCAATGATCCTTTAGTTCCGCGAGAGAAAATCATGTTTCCACCCCTGCATATCAAGCTGGGTCTAATGAAGCAGTTTGTAAAGGCTCTTGATAAGAATGGATCATGCTTTGCATATATAGGGAAAAAATGCCTCAGCTAAGTAAGGAAAAAATTGGAGCAGGAATATTTGATGGCCCACAATTAAGACAGCTGATTAAAGACCCTGACTTCATAAATTCAATGATTGAGATTGAACAAAATGCCTGGAATTCATTTGTTTCAGTTGTCCAAAATTGTTCTAAAAGCCACTACATTCAAGACATGTCAAGGTGAAAGATTTCACCAAGATATCAAATGTATGAAGTTTCACATGAAAGATTACTGTTTAGTGAGTAATTGGTTTAAATGATGACTTTTTCTGTTTTCTATAGTATATAATGAATAATATCTGTGTAATATAACAAAATTTCTTTATTAATTTGTTTCTTTAAACCATGGTTTTTCTTTTAGAATAGTGTAATGCATAATTCACAAAAATGTTGATATCTTAAAAATTCGAGCTGACAGGCAAAAACTAATAGCATATTTGAATTCAGGGCATCAGATTCATATGAAATTACCTCCAAAATCTTCGGCAACAAAACCACTTTTGACCAGTGTAATTCAACGAGTTTATCAAGCGATTATTGTTTTTGAAAACCAGTATATTTGTTTTTGGTTTTTGATTTCAGTTGTCAATTCAATTTCATTTTTTCTCAAGATCTTAGGCGGTCTCTTTGTAATGACTAAATGAGGCATTGTAGAAGACATGACCTTATTGGAAGGAATATATCTATTTCTATAGGAAAGATAAATATTTTTCTGCTTGATTTTAATAGAACGAAATGGCAGTTTTGAACTGAACTGATGGAAAACTGTGAGTGCTTATTTTTAATTCGAAATATGGGTTTGCTGATTCTTTCACATTTTTCGCGGCGGTTGTTTGAGTATCACACTGTTAGAGTCCGTGAAGAGACTTCAGAAGGAGCAAAAGATCCTGAATTAACCTCAGGGCTTTTCTATATTTGTTTGATTCTAAGTCTTGCGATTCATTCATTATGTAGTTGTAGTTACGGCCTTTTACAGCTTTTGATGCGTTAATTGAGGCTTTATCATAGAACTATCCTCGATTAGACCTACAGTTCTGGGATAGGACTTCAATTGACTTATTGAACCGGCAGTGCTGTAAGAAGTAGTAACTACGATATATCTTTGGGGAAGTTCGACTTTATTCTGGACAATCTAAGTAGGATGGCTTTCATGAAATGTTATTGAACCATATGTAGAGTTCCTAACAAAAACTTAGTTATTTACTTAATGATATCAGATCGAGTTACGCGACTTCTAGTTGTGAAAATACCTTCTTTGCTTTCGACGTACGATACGGTGATCTTTTTTTTACGGTTGGTGTTTTTCGTCAACGGAGCGCATCCAGGTGTGCAGGATAACGACAAGGTATAGTGATTTAAGAACGGGCCATTGGTATAAATATCCTAGGAACGTTACCGGCCCGAAGAACCGCAGGATGTTGTGTTACCGGATGTAGATTAAAGAATTTCTTATTTTTTTTCATTGAAGTAATATTGGAATCAAGGACGCCTTTGAAAAATTGAAATTAAGTTGTTAATATGAGATTCTAGTCGCGGAATGGAGATTGGTAGCTATATTAGGTTAAAATCAGTCACGAGAATTTTTATTGATACGTTTCTTCAATCAGCGCATTTCGTTGGTTCAGGCTTCTTCAATTTCAGATTGAAGTTTCTTGAAATTTTCCCTATAGGCCTTGTATTATAAACCTCGAGTTTAAATAATAAATAAATGAGGTCTTGATGTAGCTTTTGTTGTTCCAACGGATGCGTTAAAATTATAAGATCATTTCTTGAAAACGTCTGACTTGATAAGGATTAATTTACCTGTGCATCAGACGATATGATGCCCTAGTTTCTAGGAAATTATTTCCGAATTCTATGTGCTTGTCATTGATTGATAATGTTGCACATTTTTTCCAGTAATGTTTTAAATACACTGATCAACAATTGCTAGGGATCACTTATGAACTTCTTTCATTTGTATTTTTTTTCGAGTTATCTCGTGGATATCTGTACATTATATGTTCTCTAAGGAAAAATTAAGATGTTTTGAGTTGATTATATCAAATTTTTCCTCACTTCATCGGCTCTTGTTCACAAAATCGATTATTATCTGGGCTGAGGAGCACCGCAATTAGACAGTCGAAGATTGGAGCTGATGTTTATTTATGGATGAGTCTAGATTTCGTTTGGTCAACTCCGATGGACGTATTCTTGCTTGGAAGGAAAGAGGTCGAAGGTATGCAGAACAGGTTATGGTACCCACAACAGCTTTTGGCGTAGGTTCTATATGTGTATGGGGTGGCATTTGTTTGAACCAACGCACAGAGTTGGTTGTTCTGCAGAACACCACAATGACCAGCCAGAGATATCTGGCAGTTTTGAACTGAACTGATGGAAAACTGTGAGTGCTTATTTTTATTTCGAAATATGGGTTTGCTGATTCTTTCACATTTTTCGCGGCGGTTGTTTGAGTATCGCACTGTTAGAGTCCGTGAAGAGACTTCAGAAGGAGCAAAAGATCCTGAATTAACCTCAGGGCTTTTCTACATTTGTTTGATTCTAAGTCTTGCGATTCATTCATTATGTAGTTGTAGTTACGGCCTTTTACAGCTTTTGATGCGTTAATTGAGGCTTTATCATAGAACTATCCTCGATTAGACCTACAGTTTTGGGATAGGACTTCAATTGACTTATTGAAACGGCAGTGCTGTAAGAAGTAGTAACTACGATATATCTTTGGGGAAGTTCGACTTTATTCTGGACAATCTAAGTAGGATGGCTTCCATGAAATGTTATTAAACCATATGTAGAGTTCCTAACAAAAACTTAGTTATTTACTTAATGATATCAGATCGAGTTACGCGACTTCTAGTTGTGAAAATACCTTCTTTGCTTTCGACGTACGATACGGTGATCTTTTTTTTACGGTTGGTGTTTTTCGTCAACGGAGCGCATCCAGGTGTGCAGGATAACGACAAGGTATAGTGATTTGAGAACGGGCCATTGGTATAAATATCCTAGGAACGTTACCGGCCCGAAGAACCGCAGGATGTTGAGTTACCGGATGTAGATTAAAGAATTTCTTATTTTTTTTCATTGAAGTAATATTGGAATCAAGGACGCCTTTGAAAAATTGAAATTAAGTTGTTAATATGATATTCTAGTCGCGGAATGGAGATTGGTAGCTATATTAGGTTAAAGTCAGTCACGAGAATTTTTTCTTGATACGTTTCTTCAATCAGCGCATTTCGTTGGTTCAGGCTTCTTCAATTTCAGATTGAAGTTTCTTGAAATTTTCCCTATAGGCCTCGAGATTGAATAATAAATAAATGAGGTGTTGATGTAGCTTTTGTTGTTCCAACGGATGCGTTGAAATTATAAGATCATTTCTTGAAAACGTCTGACTTGATAAGGATTAATTTACCTGTGCATCAGACGATATGATGCCCTAGTTTCTAGGAAATTATTTCCGAATTCTATGTGCTTGTCATTGATTGATAATGTTGCACATTTTTTCCAGTAATGTTTTGAATACACTGATCAACAATTGCTAGGGATCACTTATGAACTTCTTTCATTTGTATTTTTTTTCGAGTTATCTCGTGGATATCTGTACATTATATGTTCTCTAAGGAAAAATTAAGATGTTTTGAGTTGATTATATCAAATCGATTTCAAAACAATACAATTATTCCTCTTTAGAGAAAAATTGAGATTTGCTGAAATAAAGAAAATTGGTGGATATACCGTTTTGTATATTATTTTCAATTAATGACATTGAAGAATTGGTTTTTCTTCGAGAAATACTTGAAGAGACCGTTTTGTTTAATCAGTGAGTGACTTTGCGAATTGTACACAACATATTTCATTTGTTTATTGTGTTGATTTCTTGGAAATCTAATACATATACTTAATATGAATTTTTGTGGTTATACATTTTTTCACTTTCCTGTCGATTTGAATGCTTTCGTTGAAATAGGGTAAGATGCTTCGGTAATAATAAACATGTTACATGTAATAATAAATGTTGTATTTCATGAAATTGATTGTAAACTATTCGTTTGAGGAACATCATTGAATGCGCTTGGTGGGGTACGGTACAAGATATTTGTTACGCCGTATCATTCCCGTTCCGCTTATTAATTGAAATCCGTTATCGACCGCAAATTTTCTTTTATTTTGACGTTTAACCACAGAAGCGTGAAAGAAAGGTCCTAATTTCCAATCAGTGGTCTTCAGAAGAACACCTGATCCATCATCGTAACAATACTCAATAATTTTTCGGTGTTTGGAAACGCCAATCATTTTTTCGTACACGATCTAAAGTCGACCATGCACTAAATGTTTTCGTTGAACGTTCAAATCATTCCGTGAATGTGGACGATCCTTAGTAGCGAATTATATTTTGCTGGATCCGATTCTGTTCGAACTCGGGTAGAATAAACTTTAAAGCAAGAGTTAGAAGTGATTAATGACCGCTAACAATCAAATTAATCAGGTGCTGTCCGCTGATGTGTTTCTAACATTTCAAATCGTCCTACAAGCTACTATAGATACGGACGGTAATTAGGATCGGGCCCATAGAAAATTATGGTGGGATATTTCGCGATCTTGTAGAACATCCGACATCGTTGTGCTGTACCGAGTGCATCGAATTCCTGTGGTTTTCTCAGGCCGTGATATCTTCGAGGAATATAATTGGTTTTCTGATCAATATTGCGCTTTCACAATTCTGATGCAATGTGAAATGTTCTAGGAGTGCATTTGATGCATCCTCGTAAATAATCCTTGAGTGTACTCGATGCGCTGTAACATCCTTGATTTCTCTTACGTGTCGTTAAATTTACGAATACTGAAAAGTTGACATTTGCAGAATATTATAACTGAATGGGTACATAACCTCATTTAGCTTAATCTATAATTACGAAAAGAAGAATTTTTAGTTGTCGCGGTCATCCTTATTTCAAGAACTGCAGGGATTCGACAAATTTAGTTGAAACATTATTTCAAGGTAAGTAAAATTCGAAAAAACTCGAACGTTTTTGATTCGCATGTTATGTTTAGTGACGAAAAGTGTTTTGTACTGAGTATTGTGAACATGCTCTGCTATTTATAGTCAAGAATGAGTGCCATTACTCACAATTACCCTCTGAATAGGCGTTAATGAAATAAATTGAACTAGAAATAGGTGCAGAGTCCACTATATCTATTGTGTTGTATATATAGGGTGGGTAAGGAAAACTAGATAATCTCCTTTGGGTGTTGTGGTGTGGGGAGTCTAGTTATTCCTAGAGCTCGATAAGCGGGCCACATGCGGAGCCCTTGGGAGACTGGGAGCCTACAGCTGGCATTCCCTCAGGCCCTCATACTATCTACAAACTCATAAACACTAAAAATAGAAAAATGAAATATTGTAGGTGGGTGAGCAAGATATGATACCGAAGCTATTCCATTTTATGAGCTTCACATATATACTAGCGCTAATAGCTAATCTTGCGGATTCATAATGTCAAATCAACCTTCTTCGCATTCCCTTCATGGATAGTTCATCGAGAGAACAACGTCTTGATGGCTCATTCGCTACACAAAAACTGTAACAGCGATTTTTCCCACGCTTGCGACCTGGAGGATAGTACCGTTCAGTCTGAAAAATGCTTTTGTTCAATCTTGAATCTTCTGATTTTACGGATTGATTCGTCTGAGGCTGTTTCTTCGTTCGAGCTGGAACGAAAAGTTTATTACAATTTCTTGGTGGTTTGCTAAATCGATATCGATCAGTTTTATTCATGAAATTTTTACCACTTTATATCCTTTTATTGGAGGAACCGTATATCTTTATTGTTCGAGTATAAATCTCACAGACCATTCTCTAAATATGAAATTGAATTTCTGTGCGCATCAAATCACACCTTGCATAGACTAAATAAACTGAGTATATACAGGGTCTTTCACGAGGAACCTCACCTATATTTATACGGGAAACTACTGAACATATTTTCATGAAATTCAGCACTTATAAGTATTTCACGATGCTGATGAAATCTAAAATATTTTCAAGGCATGAGCACCTCCGGTTTTTCCGGAAATGACGTCAACTTCCGTTTTACAAATTACAACACCATTTTTTTATTGCTGAAAATTTCATCTTTTTGGCGTGAAGGGAAAAGAAATAGCTGAAAATTCAAGACGAAAAACAGTTTTATGTGAATAACTCAGAAAATATCCACTTTAGGGCAAGGGTGTGATGCATACACTCACATTATTTTTTAACGTAGATTCAATATCTGCCATAAAAAATAGGGTTCTAATTTGAAAATATTGATTTTTCACGATTTTGTCATCCCTAACTTTGTAAGCGATTTTTTCACCCCCTGTATCATGAATCGCGATTTCGATTTTTAAAGTGGATACATCAATCATCTTACATCTTGAAAAATCCCAAAAATGAAAATTTTCCATCCAAAAACCTCGAAGTTATTCTTGTTTCAACGGAGCTCTATTTTCGATTTTTTTTTCGAATTTTCCCGCTCAGAGAGAATTTTGCAACCAAAACTGAAAAATGTTACATCAAAATAACTTGAAATTTTCTAAGGAATCTATTTCTGCAATAAAAAAATGGTGTTGTAATTTGAAAAACGGAAGTTGACGTCATTTCCGGAAAAACCGGAGGTGCTCATGCCTTGAAAATATTTTATTAGCATCGTGAAATACTTATAAATGCTGAATTTCATGAAAATACGTTCAGTAGTTTCACTTATAAATATGGGTGAGGTTCCCCTTGAAAGACCCTGTATTGTAGATAGAACACTCACAAAACAAAATTAATTGCTATCTGATATTGTAAAGATCACTAATTAGGGCCAGATAAAAATGAATTATATATCGTAGAGCTGAGTCAAAAAGAATTCTGTAGATCAAATTTTGAACATTCCCTTTTACATACTAATATCCTTTTTTTTCACTTGAATTTCCAATAGGAAGGTGATACATGAAATCAGTTATTTGGAGTGTAAATTCATGCTCGACAAAAATTATGGTTGCTTACCTGATTTAAGATATCTAAAAAAAAAAATATTAATTATAGATGCACTTTCCATAATTTGAATGTAAATGTATTCAAAAGTACTGTGCTATTGCACCTCGAGAGGGCGTCATCTACTATCGCTCAAAAGTATTTCACAATTCGTTGTTTGCAGTGGTGTATGGTAAATAAACATATTTTATATATTTTTCCAACGTAGTGGAGAGTTTATCTAAACTAAAATCAAGTTCGCAAACGAAGTAACTGATGTTTTTTCAAACATCACATGCGGAAGTGGAGCAAGGATAAAATGATTTACAAACTATCAGTTCCCACGAAATGATCAATCAATCGAATCTCGGTAACCAAACACTTTCAGATATTCAGGTTACCCCCTTGAAATAAAACTTAGATTGTATACCATTCCTAAAGAATACTACACTTTACGCTTGTCACCTGTTGAAAATGTTAAAAAAATCCTCTTCCGGTTTCATTAATTGCTCGGATTTCCTGCTGTGTACTGAATCCGCACCCCACCTCTGATGTGTCTTTGGACGGCTGTCTGTTGTCACGGATATAAATATCGGCAAGTCGTATTCTTTTCTCCTGCTTCTAAATATAAAACTTTTAAGATTCTTTATTTCGATTGCCGCAGTACCAAATATATCTCAATCGTTTTTATTGGCTCTAAATCTCGAATCAGAACGATATGCCCTATCTTGATTGGTTTCGACAGCTGGCAAGAAGTTTTCTAAACAAATATCCGCTCAATCCATGAATGACCAGTTGCACAATTATTTTAAGAATATCAATAGCTCATATATAAAAAACTCATTTTGAGGGCAACGGGACACATTGACGAATATCAAAATAGAATGGCAAGACGATTCTTTAACGATAAATCAACGAAAACTCAATTAATCATAAACTTGCGAGATATCGTGATGGTAAGTACAGCTCGACCGCAGTATTTATCCATGTCAGTAATCAAAGTTTAAGGTTATTATTAAAGGAAGGCCGAAAAATCGTAGACAAATATAAATCATTCTCGTTATGAGCGAGATGGATCCCTGGGAAAAACAGAGTTACAAATTGTGGAACTAGTCGTGATGCAAGTGTGATTAATACAAAGAAGAGGTTATTTATCTGGAGAAACACTGTATTTATTATTCAATGATAACCAGTTTTTTTCCTTACTCTCACATTTTCTGTAACATTCGTTAAATCATTTCAATCGTATTAAATGGTTTTGGGAAAAAATGTACAAACAAATCAATTAAACACAAGTGTGAAATAGCAAAATTTAAAATGTGTAAAAAAGAGATTTACGAAAATATTTTCAATTGGATTATTTTTGAAAAAAAATACCATTTGTGTGGTCTGTGCAATCTTGAGTTACTGTTTGATTGTATCTATAACATTTATTCCACAATTGAAAGTTGTCTTGAAGATCGATAACAATGCTACTACGATTAAAAAGACAATGAAGTTGAATTGAGTGGTTTGTCTGGCACAAGCCGAAAGAAAAGAACACGAATTTACGAAATAACAATGAAAGTGCAGTTGGTTGTTTCTCCGACGGAGTAGAGTGTGCTCATTAACACAATGGCGTTTCCTGTAGGCATTCTAGGGCTGAAAATCTCCACCTTATATCCGGCCTGGAGACAGGAAACTGAACGTGGACACGTGCACGCCCCCCCATTATTCCACAGCTTCGAGACTTATGCATATTCTACCAACTACGTTGTTACGTTATAGTCTGGTGGTTGTTCATGTTCATATTTCACCTGCATTTTATGGATCAGAAAGCAGAATTGATTTTGAATAGGAAGAACTAAATAGTGGAATTTGGTTAAAAGATTGCCAATATAAAAATCTTCGATAAAGAAACGTTGTCGTGTGTATGGAAAAAGCGGATTAATCGAATTATCAAGGGTAATACCACTAGAGGTGAGAATTTTTTGAGAACATTCTTGTTTTTTGGGAATTATGCGTTTAAATTTCACGAAACAAAGTTATCCTTAAAATACCACGAGCCAAAGGCGAAATCACTTTGTTGAGTGCAATTTGTATAATTTTCAATAAACGACAAAGTGTTCTCAAAAAAAATTCGAATCTCGTGTGGTATTTGGAAAGATCATTCAACAATATAAATCAAACGAAATAAAAAATAGTTTTTTATTCAAAAATAACCAGATAGAAGCATAACAACAAATTATTCACCTTTATTCTCAAAATAATAATACAATAATAGTACAATCATTATACATATTACGAGCATTATTTTCGAATGATGAAGTAGATACTGATGTTGTTTCTTGAAGGACATTTTTTTCATTCCTTATGGCTGTGATTATTTTTTTGTGATGTTGTTGGTCCAGTTGGAGATACGGTTTCACTGACGCTGCAGAAGAATGGCCTGTTATCTTTATCAGCTGTTCCTCGCCAATCCCTGCTTTGGCTAATTGGCTGACAGCAGTAGCTCGATGCGAGTGGTTGGTTATCTTCGACTTGGTTGTGTTGATGCCAATGAGTTCTGCCGATTCTTTTGTCCATTTAGCTATCGTATTGGGACCGACTGGGGAGTTTTTGTACCATGAACCATATTTCCAATCCTTATGTGCAGTAAGGAATAGTCTTTCAGTGGTTATGCTTGCAGTTCTTTTGGATACAAGTAGCTTATATAACCTCACCGGGCAAATATCTTCTTCAATATTGGGAGTCAGCCATTTCGTTTCTGCACATTTTTGGGCACCACCTTGTCTTGTTTTAGAAAATATCGGATTGTAGGCAATTCGGCCCGTGGGATTACCATCGTTTTCAATTTCGAATTGGAAATGCGAAATTAGGCATGATGAACCTTCTCCTCCGCGCCAAGCAAGCTCCAATGCAGCAATAAAATAAAATTTTCTGTTCAAACCGTCTGGATTATCTTCTTTACATAAGTTGACCATCTTTTTGTGTTGGTCCAAAGACAGCGCCTTGGCACTAACATTTCTTTTCTCAGGGTCCACTTGCAAAATACGCCTCATGGCATTTCGTGCATCCCGCGCCGTTTTAAAAGCCACGTCTGTGAATGGATTGAACCTAACGCCCCATTCGGAATAGAATTTTTACTGCAGCTGTTTGGCAGTATTATTCCACAAGGTTTTTACGACACTTTCCTTGTAGTCTGATCCTTCTCTTTTCTTCATATTGTAAGCCCAGTCTAGCAAAATATCATTGAGCTCTAACAAACTTGTTTTTTCATGTACAAGATATTCCCGGGCAGCACAGAATTCTTCAAATTGTTTCCAAATGTAGGATCTTGACTTCACTGTATTAAGCGGCACACTTTTCTTCACACTTTTCCCAATTGAAGTAATATTACAATTCCCAAAACGTTTCATTTTTATCTACTTTATGGTAAAATACGAAAATAAACTGACAGAACTGCCAAATGTGCTGTTATCGCTAACAACTGCTTGTTTATCGTAACCATGACGACCGCTACTTCCACCAACGGCCAAAGCTATCCGGACGTATTAATATTCCTATGCAAATTAGGCATTTGATAAAAACAAATTTCTAAAAGTGAAAACACTGTGAGGTTGAGTGTTTTCAGATACAGTTTGTTTCTATTGGTCCTTTTTCAAAAATTGAGCGATTTCATTGGACGATGTAGTATGGTGTTGAATGATCAGTGAAAGGTGACATAATATCCATTGTTTTTCTGTCAAAACCTTACTAGTTAATGTGCTGATCAATGAGAAGTTTTGAAGCAATTTACTTCAAGGTCGCACTGTAGGAAATGGAAAATGCTCTGAAATTTCAAGCTAAATGGAGATGCTTCCTATTAGCCAATAACCTGAACAAAATTTCTAGCACAGTTTCAGTCACCCCAATAATAGTTGAATGAACTCCATTTCGTGAAATATATGAGGAAAGAGAACTTCTATTGAAGAAGAATGATTTTGTTCGCTAGAATAAACTGTGAGAACAGATTGAGAAATCGAATGAATTGGGACCATCAAAAAATCCCCTAATATCACTGTTATAAAATATCGCTCTGTCCATTTTGCTGATATTTAAGTACATCTTTTTTTTTAAATTATTGTTTGCAATCGTGAATTATTAAACGGAAAAATGGTGGTTTGAAATTCCTCATTGGCTCTATGATTCTGATGAAATTGTCACTCAGGATCCATGACGTAGGTATAGTCCCCAAGGGATTATAAACGAACAGGAATATAATGGACTTTTCATTGTCAAGGGTGGTAAAACGTTCAAGTCGGGGTTATGTAATCGGACACAGATGTGAATGTTTATGCATTTATTCAGTCGTCTTCACCCCTGTTCGTTATATATGTGGGGGATCTCAGTCAAGTGTTCGCATTTCCACAGGATGCTTATACTGCAAGGAATACTCTATCCCTACGGATTGTCAGATACGACGGGATAATGAAATACCCTTTAATCCTCCCTTTGATCCAGTATTATCGAATATCAACCTCTTCCGCTAGAACAGGTCTATTGGCCATTTGCAGATTCATCGAATATATGGATAATTGAATTGTTCGATAATTTATCTTTGCTAAATTATCGTAGGCCTGGTTTATTCTGTCAGTTTTAGAATGAGTGAGACACATTGTGACGCAAATGCTTAGTACGCATAGTTTCTTCGTTGCTCCCTCGTTCCCCAGATCTGAATCTAGTAGTTTTTTACTCGTAATATACAGTGTGAAACAGCCAAATGGAATAAATTCGATAACGAATAAATGAGTGCGTGTTTGGAAAAACGCTTGGACACGGCGATTTCTATTTTTAACTGAGCACTTAAAAAAAAATTATATAGGGTGCGTCATGTGACAATGGCCAATACCCACTTTCTTATTTTAAATGCAAGCCTCTGTATATTATTAATTTTTTGGATTCTTCAGAAAATTCTAGACATAAATCATGTACAATGTCCTATACTTATCTTCAACTGTTTCGGAAATATTAAGTGTTTTCAGATTTATTACAAAATTAATATTACAAAAAGAAAATTATTTAGCGAATTTGTGAAATAAAATAATTTTCTTTTTTAATGTTAATTTTTGTAACAAATCTGAAAACACTTAATATTTCCGAAACAGTTGAAGGTAGGTATAACATTGTACATGATTTATGTCTAGAATTCTCTGAAGAATCCAAAATTAATAATATACAGGGGCTTGCATTTAAAATAAGAAAGTGGATATTGGCCACTGTCACATGACGCACCCTACATAGTTTTGGCGCTCTTGTTCACCCGAACAGAGTGCCTATCATTTTGCCCGAATGTCTGTAATTTTGGAATATCGAGCCAAAAATGGTCTCAATCGATTGGTTCTGACTCCTGATGAAGAATTCGTGGCGAAAGTTGAGTCTGTCCGGCCGGTTGTATCCTCTCTAGCATCCAAAAGGAATCAGCTAGAGTTTTCATATTTTCAGAATAGGTTAATTGTCCAAATATCTCGGCCAAGTTCGTTATTGGGCCAAATCCGTCGGATGGTTCAGTAGTTATGAGCATCTGAAATTTTTTTTCTCAATAACTACTAGAATATCCATCCGATCAAGTTGATACTTGGAATGTTATTGAGGAGGCTGAAACGAAACGTCTTGCAAAATTTCGCAGAAATCGTCAAGCTAGAAAATTTTTAAAAAATTCCCAAAAAAAAAATTTTCAATACTCAATATCTCCTAAGACTTCATTTAGATTTAAATAAAAATCCGTATATATATTGAGGTTACCGATATCTTACTCATCCTCAAATTTCATTATCGTAGCTTTCCCCCTTCTGATGATATGATCATTTTTTTCATTTACTCAAGAGAAAAATAGAAATGTCATGAAGTCCGAGCTTTGTCATTGAAAGATTTGCCATCACAGATCGATATTCGTTTGACAACTTGCGGACCTAGATATCAGTGTCAGTTGGCGTAATATCAATCAAAATTTTCATAGAATTCATAGAGGTAGAATTCGATGTCGATGACGTTGTCAAAATTCAGAGAAGCACAGACGTAATATTAATCAAAAATTTTTATCACAGAGAAAGAATTTGATAGCGTTGTCAAAACTCAGAAAAGTAATGACGTATGTTTTTAGGACAAGCATAGAACAAAATTTGGTGAAAATTATGAGTAGTTATTTTCAAATTGAGATAAATATTTGTTTATTCATTAGGCTTTCATATTTGCATCACATTGTCCCATAGTACGGAAAAAGACTATTGTTCACCCGACCAGAGAGCTTATAGATTTGTTAAGGTTTGAATATTTACTTGCAAGTAGCTCATCAATAGCGCCAAAGCAATTTGACCTCACGTCAGTGCTTTCTAATTTTTTTAAATGCTCAGTTAAAAATACAAATCGCCGTGTCCAAGCGTTTTTCCAAACACGTTCTCATTTATTCGTTATCGAATTTATTCCATTTGGCTGTTCCACACTGTAAGAAGAAAATTAATATAAAATCTATCAGAACTGCGCCAAGCAATTGATGCAACACCACAAGAAATAAAACTGAGAATATGCAAGACCGGCGCAGAGGTCATTTTGAGGTGATGTAGAGCGGAAGGAAAACAATTTTAGTTTCTTTTAGTGTCAGAAGCATATTGAAATGTTACGATGGTTGATTGTTTCATTTTGATTAAATTTTTACCGATAAAAAAAAAGAAACAACAGTTTTCTTGAAAGGAAAAGTGCAATGTATTATTACACCATTTTGAAGTCTAGATTGAATAGTCAATTTTTTCGAGAAATCTTGCCAAGGATATTGTAATCATATTTTCTAACATAAGTGTCAAAGTTGACTGAAAAAATTATTTTATGAACCAGAAATCGTTAAAACTTTATTCAACTTTGTTAAAAATTATATTTATTTGGTTATTTTCACTTGAATAAATTATTATTCGGAAAATAACTGTGAAGTGGTGATTACAGTTATTAAATTATTAGTCTCGCTGGTACCAGGTTATCAGAGGGTACTCCCTGTATAAACTTATCCACGAAACAAAATCAAGAACTTGGAGAAAGTATGATAGTTTAGGAATTAATCTGTACGTTGCTGCAACGACTCATTTCCTGAAAAAGTTTTGATGATACAATTTTTCTAAACGTCGTGGCTGACAATTACCATGTCGAGGTTGTTTTGTTCTTTTCGTGGGACCAGGCAGAGCGACTGAAAAGTAGTGGATTATGCTGTTATTTGCGTGTTGTCGGTGATCTCCGATCGGCTGAGCACCAGCGAGATCGTGATCGTCATTAATGATTTCACGTGTATTATAGGTTCGTCGGTTCGTCTGTCCGAGGAAAGAGTTAGAGAAGTACCGTGGGAACATAACTCCTCACTGAGAAATTTCAGATTTATGAACCTGTCTGGACTTCGAAGGTAGTTTTTACTATCTCTAAAACCGAAGACCAAACGTCATGTGAGAATAATACTTAATGGCATAGGGCACACATAAAAGATGTTAATGTTTCCATTCTCATAGATTTTTCATGAACGATTATCGCGAATATAATAATAGTATAATGTGTTCCTGAGTTGTTGCGACAGATTTCAAACTTAAATTTCAGCAAAAATTAAGGGGGTCTTTCATATTATTCTTTGTTCAACACCTTCATCCCTCCAAATCACAGCTCTATGAAGTCATAAAGAAAAAGATTTCATCTAATATATTTACTTTGGAGAAATTTAGAAGAATTAAGTGATTGATTTCGGGTGTTTTTGTTAGCCTAAAATGTAATCACAAGGACTGAGATTACCATTTGAAAACATCAAATAAGCTGATGCCAAATGACATATGATAAATTGAATTGTATAGAGTTTGCAGTTGACTCGAGATGAAACATAACAACTTAATTACAACTATAATAAATATTAAGATTCCCTCTCGAGCGGCCCTGCGGGCCGCTCGGAAAGCTTTGCTTTCGCTAACGGGACCACCTGTCAAAATTTTCTCTGGTCCCCGATCTTATCATTTTATTATATTGATGACAAACTGTTCGATTGTCCTGATTAAAAAAAAATTTAAAAGGCTCTAATTTGGAGAGGAAAATGGCGTTGAACTGAAGGATATATGGAAGGCCCCTAAAATTTCCACAAGAGAATCAAATTTTGAAATCTTTAGCATCATTTCAAAGAACCTTGTATAATGTGTTAAGAGTTTAGTCTCCGTTATAACACGTTGCTTTGTAATATCTATGGTGAATCATTTTAAGATGTAGAATTAAGATTAATGGCATGCAGAAGAAATTCGACATTTGAAATTCGAGAAAAAGGCTATTACCTTAATTCTAGAATTATTCCACAGATGTTAAAATCAATTTCGCATTTTAAGATGGTCTGAGTAGTACAATTTTCAAAACTAACATTCGATCGCCCTGTATGATGCATCTTTGAGATGTGTGTCAAATATAATTTCCGGAGAACTTTTTTCAATTGAAGCACAATGTGTATTCATTAGCTGTCCCTAAAAAATTGACGGAATATGATCAAGCAGTGCGATCTCGAAAAAATACTTTCGGTATGAAGGAATTTTGCATAAGATTAAATCAGTATATCTGTGAGTGTGTTCGGGAATTTTTTAACTTGAAAAGTCAATTTTCTAATGGTAACAGTGAAACGTCCTATGCCAATGCTTTTCTATTCTATTTCATTTAATAGTTTTGTTGAAATCTCGGTTTTCCCTCGCGTTTCTGATTTTTTGTTTAGTTTTCTTGACAATGGAACCTAGCTGCTTCCTTTTATGTGAGGAAGTAAAGGTATGGATATCTGAGGGTGCAACCCTAAGGTGAGGTCGTTAAAGCGGATACCTGAAGGTAGCACCCTCCCGTAAGGAACAGATGTTCGTACTCCCCTCAACATATTGCAGATATAACCGACACCTGGGCATCTACCAGTTGCGCCTCTTCTTAATTTAGAATTTATATATTTCTTTCCGATTTGCACATGTCTCGCACAGATGCCGCATGTTTATTTCTGTTATCGGAAGAAAAATTATTTCATGTTTTAAAACTGCTCAGAATATCAGATACTTCGACATGGAGAAGCGTGTATCCAGATATTATTCATTAAAAAAATGGAAGAATTGTTCTAAAGGTTATTTATTTTTCTAAGAGGCATACTACTTTTTGTTAATTGCGGTAATTGTGCTTCAAAACATATCTAACATAATTTCTTTGTTACAGCATCTAGATCTAGTTCGAACAATGGAGGTACCAATAATCTTCCACCCTTACTCTTCCATAACGTTCATGGTGATAATATTCGAATAAGCCGAGATGGTACTGTTGCAAAGCGAGCCGAAAGTTTCTGCAAGGGAATCGCTTTCAGTTCAAGGCCAGTGAAGGTTAACGAAAAGGTAAAAAGTTTTATTTTGTTCTGGATGTATAAATTGACAACTAATATACTTGAATTGATTTTTGTTTCATATCAAAATAGTCTCAGAATTCACCAATTTTTTTTTGTTTAATTTTATTTTTATAAAATGGAAGAAAAAATTGTCAACATATCGTTTAATTGTACGTACAAATTCGGCATCGGATTGTGTGCTTGAAAATCAAAATTATGAATTAAGTTGTGAAAAGTGCTGCAAGACGGTGTTCTTCTATGTTTCTTTGTATTCATGCATAGAAATTATTTTTGGGAAAAGGAAAATACTCTTTTGCCTATTTTAAAGAAGTGTCCACTGGAATTCTACAAACTGTTCCTTCAGTACCAAAAAATTACTCTCATAGTTATTCGGCATTACACATACAGCAATCTGCTGATATACAGGGTCTTTCACGAGGAACCTCACCCATATTTATACAGGAAACTACTGAAAGTATTTTCATGAAATTCAGCACATGAGCACCTCCGGTTTTTCCAGAAATGACGTCAACTTCCGTTTTTCAAATTAGAACCCAATTTTTTATGGCAGATATTGAATCTACGTTAAAAAATAATGTGAGTGTATGCATCACACCCTTGCCCTAAAGTGGATATTTTCTGAGTTATTCACATAAAATGTTTTCGTCTTGAATTTTCAGCTATTTCTTTTCCCTTCACGCCAAAAAGATCAAATTTTCAGAAACTGTTACTTAAACCATGTTTTAGATTTTACTACCCTAATATGCAAGAGAAAAAAGTTACAGGTTGTTCCTAAATAAATGGCGAATTTGGATTAGAATTTGTATCGGAAACCTCTTTATTTCAACTAATCGGCCATCGGTTTTCTCTCCAGTGATAAATAAATAATTCCTTATGAACCATATGCAAAAACTTACCATGTTTTACATTCTTTTTTTTTAATGATGGATATCATTAATTACATCTGCCAAATTCCTCTTTATTCAGTAGCATTTTGAGTTTACTATTAATTTGGTGATAATTCGTATTAAGTTATAAAATCGATCACTATGCCTAATTTTACCAATGAAGATTATTCACTGCGAGAGTTTGCCATGGTTCTCCTAATAGTAACTTGAAGTCGGTTTCAAAAAGGGGTGAAAAATCTACAGCATGGTTCAAATAACAGTTCCTGAAAATTTCATTTTTTTGGCGTGAAGGGAAAAGAAATAGCTGAAAATTCAAGACGATAAACAGTTTTTTGTGAATAACTCAGAAAATATCCACTTTAGGCAAGGATGTGATGCATACACTCACATTATTTTTTTACGTAGATTCAATATCTGCCATAAAAAATAGGGTTCTAATTTGAAAAAATAGATTTCATACGATTTTGTCATCCCTAGCTTTGAAAGCGATTTTTTCACTCCCTGTATCATGAATCGTGATTTCGATTCTCAAAGTGGATACATCAATCTTACATCTTGAAAAATCCCAAAAATGAAAATTTTCCATCCAAAAACCTCGAAGTTATTCTTGTTTCAGCGGAGCTCTATTTTCGATTTTTTTTTCGAATTTTCCAACCAAAACTGAAAAATGTTATATCGAAATAACTTGAAATTTTCTAAGGAATCTATTTCTGCAATAATAAAATGGTGTTGTAATTCGAAAAACGGAAGTTGGCGTCATTTCCGGAAAAACCGGAGGTGCTCATGCCTTGAAAATATTTTAGATTTCATCAGCATCGTGAAATACTTATTAGTGCCGAATTTCATGAAAATACGTTCAGTAGTCCTCGTGAAAGACCCTGTATTGACAGTATTTCACGTTCTTGCATTTATTGATAGAAAAGTGAAACGGAAATTTGGACAAGAGTTCCGTATTTATTCAATTCATTGCCGATGGTCTGTTGGTTTTTGTGTTATATCCTTTTATCCGAAACTTAAATTCCTCCAGATGTCGCTACTTGAAATTCCAATGAAATATGAGTGAATCAACAATGACTTCAACAAGAAAACTTGAAGTTTCATTAGATTATTAGGAATATCAATAAATGCATATATTATTATGTAACTTATTTTCATTTATGATGAATTGAAAAAATTTTACAACACATCGGAATATACAAAGCAACTATTATTGTTATTAAAACAGTTTCAAGATGGTAAATGTTCCCAATAACGAAGTTGTATTCACTATGAATTAAAAGTTTTCAATTACAAAGAAATCAGAAAGGAAAAACTGTAAATATGGGTTGAATACTAAAACAAAGAAATTCAATTTAATGGCTGATTCCTTGTTTGATCATTCAAAATCTTTCTCATTAAGAACACCAATGTGATTGTGTGGTTGAATAGAAAACATTCGCGTTTCTGAAGATGGGTTAGGAAATTGCACAATTTTTATTGAAAAAAGATTATTATAATTATTAAATAAATCCCACGCGTTTGTGAAAAGTCTCTGATTGAATAAATTTTTCAGATATGCATCAAATTTTTGGAAATCTCTATCAACTGGAGCGGAGTTATCAGATTTGGTTTCACCTACAACGATCCAAGCAGTTTAAGATCCGGCCTTCCGAAATACGCATGTCCAGATCTCACAAATAAGCCAGGATACTGGGCCAAAGCCTTGCCAGAAAGATTTTGCGGACGCAATAACATTTTATTTTATTATGTGACTTCAGCTGGAGACGTACATTTTGGCATCAATGGCGAGGAAAAGGGTATATTCTTCAGTGGGGTCGATACAAGAGGACCATTATGGGCATTAATTGACGTATACGGAAATTCGACCGCCATAGAGTTCGTGGACGTTAGGCATAACCTTAATAATACGCGAAGAAATACTCCTAATAACAATAACTGTGATAATATTAACGAAGACATTGATAGGTTAGTTCACCCTATGCAACAGTGTAACATACAACACCGAGATAATGAGGATGAGAATCTTCCAGTGCTTCGATATCAATCTGCCTACATCAGTTATCATCCAATGACATTGCACAGAACCCGAGGCAGAAACGTTAGATTCAACCATAACAAAAACGTAGCAGAAAGGATAAATAATGAATTTTGCCAAGGCTATGTATTCACTGCCAGACCTCTGCAACTGGGGGAAAGAGTTGTTTGTCAAATTCTGAATACAGAAAGCATGTACCAAGGCTGTTTAGCTTTAGGTTTGACATCCTGCAATCCAGCCTCACTCAGAACATCTGATTTACCTGACGACTCGAATTTCCTACTCGACAGACCTGAATACTGGGTTATTAGCAGAGATTTTGCTAGGAATTTGAACCAGGGCGATGAAATAAGTTTCTGTATTGCTCTTAATGGTGAAGTACAAATTAGTCGAAATGGAGGAGCACCCTTGGTTGTCATTCATGTTGACCAAAGTTTACAATTATGGGCATTTTTCGATATTTACGGATCCACACAGAAAATTCGCGTTTTGAGTAGTCCTTCACCTGTTTCAATACCTACGAATCCAGCTCAAAATACTCACCGCTTAATGTTGTCCCCAACATCAGCTTCCGAATCAATAAATAGTTTGAATTCCCAGTCTGAGCTCAGAAATACATTGAACGCTCAATCTGAACATAGAAGAAGAAGTGTATTTCCAGATCCATTAGAAAATAGGATATATTTATCATCACCTACATCTGAAGTTCAACTCCATCCTAGTGTCAATGGTGGTGCTATGTTGACAGTTATGTTGTCGCCCTCGACAGCTCAATTTATAAATCAACCAACTTCGGTACCTTCAAATCTTCATTCACATCATTCTTCACATAGTTCTGTCCATAATCCAAACAGCCATCAAGCAACAAGCTGTGTACCACGTCCAAGCCATGTAACGCCGCCTTCTCCAAGTAAAGCAAGTTGTGGAGTTGCACCAGTACCAAATCTAACAGGCACAATGGTATCCACATGCAGTAGTAATTACATTGAGGTGAGTTTTCTGTCATCTATGTTGCTTTTTTTTTTGACAATTTGAGATTTTTTTTGCCTAATATTAACACACACACTTTACATTTGTATACTTCCACTTGGGAAGATGACCGTTCTTTCGTTATAATGGGTGTCAATCGCCCTTTATAGTTTCAATTTGTTTTTAACCTGTGAATAAATACACTTTGAGTCTTTATTTCATCTTCTACAGGGTCTTTCACAAGAGAATCTCACCCATATTTATACGGAAACTACTGAACGTATTTTCATGAAATTCAGCACTTATAAGTATTTCACGATGCTGATGAAATCTAAAATATTTTCAAGGCATGAGCACCTCCGGTTTTTCCGGAAATAACTTCAACTTCCGTTTTCAAATTAGAACAATTTTTTTATTATATTGAATCTACATTAAAAAATAACGTTGTTGCATCAACCCTTGATGTGGATATTTTCTGAGTTATTCACAAAAACTGTTTTTTCTTGAATTTTCAGCTATTTCTTTTCCCTTCACGCCAGATTTTTCAGGAACTGTTATTTGAACCATGCTGTAGATTTTCTTCTTGAAACCGTTCAAGTTACTATTAGGAGAACCATGGCAAACTCTCGCAGTTATAACTAGAGAAGATGGTCAAAGTTTTGACCGTTAATTTCTAGACATTTATTTATACGCCTCAGGAATGCTTCGTGCGTTGCTCTTCTTATTTCATCGGGAGGAAGAGATCTGCAAAAGTGTTTAAAAACCAAATTGAGTTTTAAAACTATGAATCTAAAAATCTAAACAAACCTGAACGCAGTTCTGACTCGTTCTATGCAGTCCTCTTTATCAGTCAGGGAGTTGAGTAGACAATATTTTTATCCTACCCCAAACATAATAGTCTAAAGGAGTTAAATCGGGAGAACGTGGTGGCCAAAGATGTGGACCATTGTTCGCCAACCATCGATCTTCAAATAGCCTGTATAGGATATTTGACACATTGAGTGAATTGTGTGGAGGCGCGCCATCTTGTTGATACCATAAGTCATTATGGTTCTGTACTAGCGGCTCAATTATTTGAGTCAATATGTCAGAATATCTATCTCCTAAGGGAAAACATTCTTTAAATAATGCAAACATGTGCAGTGTTCTATCTTACCAGTTAAAGTCCCATCATAAATGTGAACATCGAGAATTGCATTATTTTTGATGGCGCAAAAAACATTGAAACTCCAGGTCTCTTGAAAGTTCCATTGTCTGAAGTGGTGGTTGTTCTCTTCATTCCAATAATGACTGTTATGCCTATTGAAAGAACCTTTCTTTGTGAATTTAGATTCATCTGTCCAAATTATACAGTTCAAAAAGTTTTCATTCTCTTGAAATCGAATCATCATAGCTTCAAGAAAACACTGTTCTCCTGATGAAATCAGTTTCCTTCAAATGCTGTACCCTATTGAATTTTATGGGTGCATTTTTTTTTTATTCTCCAAACACTCGATTGAGATAATCCCAGAGCAATCTCGGCATCTTTGAGAGAATTTTGAGGATTCACACGAAAATATGCAAGAACTGTAATTTCGTTGTTCTCATCTTCTACTACACTTTTTCTCTGTGTATCTTTTTTTTTTAACCAAAGATCCGACATTTCTCAAGTTTGTCATGGTTCTGTTAATGGTATCTCTCGTTGGTCTGGGTCGGTCAGGAAACCTCTCAATGAATAGTCGAATCGTTCTATCTACAACTTTATTACATTCTCCATGAAGTAGAATGAGATTTAAATAATCTTCATTGGTAAAATTAGGAATAGAGATCGATTTTATAACTTGATACGAATTATTACCAAATTAATAGTAAACACAAAATGCTACTGACTAAAGAGGAATTTGGCAGATGTAATTAATGATATCTATCATTAAAAAAAAAGAATGTAAAACATGGTAAGTTTTTGCATATGGTTTATAAGGAATTATTTATTTATCACTGGAGAGAAAACCGATGGCCGAGTAGTTGAAATAAAGAGGTTTCCGATACAAATTCGAATCCAAATTCGCCATCTATTTAGGAACAACCTGTAACTTTTTTTCTCTTGCATATTAGGGTAGTAAAATCTAAAACATGGTTTAAGTAACAGTTCCTGAAAATTTGATCTTTTTGGCGTGAAGGGAAAAGAAATAGCTGAAAATTCAAGACGAAAAACAGTTTTTTGTGAATAACTCAGAAAATATCCACTTTAGGGCAAGGGTGTGATGCATACACTCACATTATTTTTTAACGTAGATTCAATATCTGCCATAAAAAAATGGGGTTCTAATTTGAAAAAATTTATTTTTCACGATTTTGTCATCCTTAACTTTGAAAGCGATATTTTCACCCCCTGTATCATGAACCTCGATTATGATTATTCTTGTTTCAGCGGAGCTCTATTTTAGATTTTGTTTTTTCGAATTTTCCCGCTCTGAGAGAATTTTCCAACCAAAACTGAAAAATGTTACATCGAAATAATTTGAAATTTTCTAAGGAATCTATTTCTGCAATAAAAAAATGGTGTTGTAATTCGGAAGTTGACGTAATTTCCGGAAAAACCGGAGGTGCTCATGCCTTGAAAATATTTTAGATTTCATCAGCATGATACGTTCAGTAGTTTCCCGTATAAATATGGGTGAGGTTCCTCGTGAAAGACTCTGTATTGTATGTACAATCTGTTGAATGTTGTTAAAGATGACAGTAATATTAATAGAATTCATTTTTTTTTTCAGCCAATTTCTTCTGATCCCAGTAAATATTCAACTCTTGGATGGCTAGAGCAAAATGGGGCAGCTCATGGTGCAGGCACCGAGTGTACTATATGCTATGAAAATTCAATAGATTCTGTTTTGTACATGTGTGGACATATGTGCATGTGTTACGAGTGCGCTCTTCAACAATGGAAAGGAAAAGGTGGTGGTCACTGCCCTCTATGCCGAGCAGCCATAAGGGATGTAATCCGCACATACAAATCGTGAAATCTCATGATGAATGAAATGTCTCAAAATCAATTCGTCAGTAGTGCAACGTAAATTATATTCTTTAGTTTATATCGAGGTCCTCCGTCCACATATCATTATTACTTTTCATCCTTCATACCATTGTGGCAGTTGTCAAGGTAAAAGATTTATTTCAACTACCTAGTGTTGTTGTTCATCCTCAATTCACTGAAATTTGATTTTGTGACATTTTATAAGAATGATTGGATGAATTACTTGTGCTTCCTAGGAAAATGAATATTCGAAATTTACATTGAAAAAAGACTGATTTCGTGGAATAGTTTGTATATTGTTTTTCATATTTGTTATTGAGATGTGTATAGGTAAACGTATAAAACTAAATGTGGTAGTGCAAGAATTGTTGAATCTATATTTTTTCTCATGATTATTGTATATATGGCTGAAATTAACTATTCTATATCCTATTCTTTTTTACCATTCTGTTATGTGGATTTATCCAGAATTTACTACCAAAGATGCCGTGGCTTGAATTTGGTCAGTGGTAAATCAGCAGATAATTAGTCGCCTGCTGTAGTCCAATCAATGGATTTAGTCAAACTTTTTGCAGTAACCTTATTTATATTATATTATTTTAATAAGTTGTTTTATATCCCCTATGATTACGTTCTTGTCTCTAGGTAATTTTTTCCCTGGAAATATGAATTGTAGTGAAGGTGCTCTTGTATAAGTTATTGATTTTGTGTTAAATACTGTAAAATTCGAAAGCCCAGAATTCATCACATTCCTAAATTTATTTTTTTAGAAATTGCTGGTTTTTATATAAAATATCACATATACACTCAGTATATGTTTTTTTAACACAAAATATTGATTAGCTGAATAATAGTATTTCTAGTCATCAAAATAAATACAAATGAAATGTTGATTATTACAAAATAAATATTTAGTTATGGAAATAAGTGTTTTAATTTAAACTTCTAAATATTGAAATAAGATAAAAAAACAACACAATTCAATGATGATGAACATAACATTCACTTGTTAAGTATTTTATAAGACAGTAAGGAATTCACAATATTTATTTTCATCCTCTCAATGAAACAAACTGATGGAAAACTTCTAGTATATGAGGCTCCAAATCTTGGGTGAACAGTAGTGTTTCTAATGTAGAACTGTATTTCTGTACTTGCTCGTGGTGCTGGAAAAAAAAATTACATTGAAATAATGAACTTTCTAAATCATTTGAAAACAAATTGTGCAACATTATTAAAATTGATTCTCTGGGTCAATGGCTTGTCTACATGTTGAGTGGTTACATTTAGGGCCATTGAGATTTCTGTATGAATATAAGTTTCTACAGAAGTGCCAGTCGAGTATAGATAGTACTTCAGTTAAAACTGTGTTACTAGAAAAAGTATTCTTCATCAAAATTAATTATACAATGTACAAACATTAGTGAATACAAATTCAGTTACAATTCAAAATTCTCGTTCTCTCCTATTGAATGAAGTGATTATTGTTTGGTTCCAATTGACTCCCATATAATTTACATTGTGTAAGTTGTCTGTTGAACGGACATTCCCTTGAACGGACGCGGACACTAAGGTATGTTCTATTAACCGGACAAAAACCGAAACAAAAATATCGGTTCTGTTTCAATTATCTGTGAAAAATATCGCTGTTAGTTCATTGCATCAAATGGGGCGCAATGGAAAAGAAGAAGAGGTTTCTGTGTCGCGCGCCAACATTAGTACCAGCCTTCACTTCCTGGGACTTCCATGGTTGAACCGGGATTTATCGATCCCAACTGCGGCACGAAACTCTTGAGAATTTAACTAGTGTTAGTTTGATATCTGTCGTTGTCTCAGTGAAAGAAATAGCTCCAAAAAGAAATATACTCACTCTCAAATAGAAAATTGAGATAATTGAAGTGTACAATAAGGAAAAATTGAATGTACGGAATTTATCTAAGCGTTTTGATATCGGAAAAACACAAGCTGCTGATATAATTAGATATAGAGAAATCCTTATGAGCAAGTGGATGTCGAACACCAATGTGAATGAAAAAAGAAGCTTTCTAACTGGTGATGGTACCAAAATTGATAGGTTGTGCTATGAATCGTTTACAGCAGCTCGCCATAAAGGGATTCCACTGACAGGTATGGATATGAATAATTTTTTTATGAGGTTTTTTGAATATGTGGAATTTATTTTTTTAGTTATTCGAAAATTAGTATTGACATTATACTCGAATAGAAGAAAACTTATTGGTGAAATTTTTTGCAGGTCCATTAATATGCTGCAAAGCCAAAGAGATAGCCTTGTCCTTAGGACATTCAGGATTCAGTGCTTCTTTTGGTTGGCTTAATAAATTCAGAAAACGCCACAATATAAGTTTTTTAAACAATTTCGGGAGAATGAGCTTCATTAATTGCTAAAAATGTGTCATCGTTCTGGGAGAAATGTCCTTCTCTTATCAAAGAATATTCACCCAGGGATATCTTTAATGCTGATGAAACAGGTCTCTATTTCAGAGCTCTGCCTAATCAAACGCTAACATTAAAAAATTAAAAATGTGTTGGTGGTAAATAACCCAAAGAGAGATTTACGATTTTTCATTGTGCAAATATGGCAGGGGGAAAAGAAAAACTTTTAGTCATCAGTAAAGCAGCTAAACCAAGGGCATTCAAAAATATAAACATAAACAATTTGCCTGTAACTTGGAAGTGGAATAAGAAAACTTGGATGACCAGACAAATTATGACAGAGTGGTTGCTTGAACTAGATTGGAAAATGGAAAATAAAAAAGGAAGATTTTGTTGTTTCTGGACAATGCTGGATCTCATCCAAAAGATATTCACCTGAAAAATACTAAACTTTTGTTTCTACCCACTAATTGTACATCAGCCTTGTCAACCACTTGACCAGGAATCATAAAAATTTCATAACCCACTACCGAAGTCTCTTACTGAAACACCTGCTAGTAAACATTGAGACTGCCAGTACAGCATTCGAATTGACCAAAAAAATCTCGCCATTGGACGCAATTTACTTTGCCAAAACCTCTTGGGAACAAGTAACAAAGGAAACCATCAAAAATTGCTTCCGCAAAGCCGGTTTTAAACATGAAAATATGCAAGGTGCTGACCTATTAAGTCAGGCTCAGACTGTTACATATGATCCTGAAGATGACTTGCCACTCAGTGTTATTGCAGAGATTCTCTTGGATATGAGTTTCAATGAAAATCTCAACGATTTTTGAACCTTGATGATAAATAATTTTTTGCAGATCCTGATTCGGATCATGAAATTGGGAACTCACATGACACTCAAGAACTTTCCGGAGATTCTGATAACGATGAAATACCAGGACGAACAGATGCTGTCCAACATTACGGGGAAGCTATGACTTCAACCAAGCAGCTAAAAAGTTTTGCCCAGAATCACGGAGATTCAGAGAGTTTAGATATTCTGTCCAAATTAGAATAGAGATTTCTTGATTGTCTATTCAGGAAAAAAATGAGACAAACAAAAATTCAGGAAATTTTTCGTAATTAAAGTGTCTCTTTTTTATCAAAATTTTTGTTTATCCTAATGATTCATCACATTGATTTTTCAGTTATAGTTGAATTTGAAAAATGTTCACTTTCTTATACCTTTATATATATTGATTTTTATGTTCAATATTCTCCAATTATTATTTCTATTAAATTTTTTTTGTACATATGTATTTCTTTTAAGCGGACACCCCTCTTAAACGGACACCATCAAGCGGTCCCGTGAGTGTCCGCCCATGGGAGATTTCACTGTATTAATAAATAAACTGAAACTTTGTTTGATTTCAATGTTTTGGATCACAAAACTAACAATTTGTATACAATAAAATTGAGTGAAACCCAAACGTTGTTCAGAAGGTATTTTCAGATAGTTTCTTAGATCATTCAACACTATACTACATCGTCCAATGAAATCGCTCAATTTTTGAAAACGGACCAACAGAAACTACACTCAACCTTACAGTGTTTTCACTTTTAGAAATTTGTTTTTATCAAATGCCTAATTTGCAAAAGAATATTAATACGTCCGGATAGTTTTGGCCGTTGCTGGAAGTAGCGGTCGTCATGGTTACGATAAACAAGCAGTTGTTAGCGATAACAGCACATTTGGCAGTTCTGTCAGTTTGTTTTTTTTACCATAAAGTAGATAAAAATGAAACGTTTTGGGAATTGTAATATTACTTCAATTGAGGAAAGTGTGAAGAAAAGTGTGCCGCTTAATACAGTCAAGATCCTACATATGGAAACAATTTGAAGAATTCTGTACTGCCCGGGAATACCTTGTAAATGAAAAAACAAGTTTGTCAAATCTCAATAATATTATGCTAGACTAGGCTTTCAATATGAAGAAAAGAGATGGATCAGACTACAAGGAAATTGTCGTAAAAACCTTGTGGAATAATACTGCCAAACAGCTTCAGGAAAAATTCTATTCCGAATGGGGCGTTAGGTTCGATCCATTCACAGACGTGGCTTTTAAAACGGCGCGGGATGCACGAAATGCCAAGAGGCGTATTTTGCAAGTGGATCCTGAGAAAAGAAAAGTTAGTGCCAAGGCGCTGTCTTTGTAGCAACACAAAAAGATGGTCAACTTATGTAAAGAAGATAATCCAGACGGTTTGAACAGAAAATTTTATTTTATTGCTGCATTGGAGCTTACTTGGCCAACAACATCACAAAAAAATAATCAGAGCCAAGGAATGAAAAAAATGTCCTTCAAGAAACAACATCAGTATCGTGTTGAATGATTGTTTGGGCTATTACCATCATCTATTGTGGATGTAATGATTTTCGACGTTTCGATAGACATCTTCTATCTTTATCAAGGAGAAAAGTAAAAACATTTTGAAAATTATCAATTTTCAAAAAGTCAAATTGACAGAAGTCATGAAAGAAAATGAACGATGTTATATGCTCATCTGTGATATGATGATCTTTTTAAGTTGATCGAACCATCGGCGTCCAAACTTCTGGCAGATCTATAGATGGAGCACTTATGGAATCAGGTGTTATTTTCATAAATGCTGCTTCTTTGATTTTTATTCTTGCAAGTTTTCTTCTTTGGATATTATTGATGCTTCATCCACTTTATACGATGATTCTCATCTGCAGCATGTTGGATCAACCTGGATTTGTCGCTGTCTAGTACTCGTAGAAGCTTCTGATGTTCTTTTTATTCGCACATTCAGAGGGCGTTTAGTTTCTCGATGTAAGATCTTCCGCACTCGCAAGGTAATTCATATATGCAGTTCATTGTCCTTTGTGTCTCATTATTAGACTTAACTTTTTGTAAGTTTAGCTCTGATAGTGTCTTGAGTTTGAATGCAGTCGTTATGTTGTATCTATTTCAATTCTTCTCATTTTCTCCGACAAACCTTTTATATAAGGAATTACGGTTTTAATAGTCTGATTTATATCTGTTGGTTCAGGTTGGCTTTCTCTTGTTCGTCTAGCTTTTTCTAATATCTTAGAAGCAATGGCTACCCCAAAAAAATATTAAAAAAGCTAGATGAACAAGAGAAAGTCAACCTGAACCAACAGATATAAATCAGACCATTAAAACCGTAATTCCTTATGTAAAAGGTTTGTCGGAGAAAATGAGAAGAATTGAAATAGATACAACATAACGACTGCATTCAAAACTCAAGACACTATCAGAGCTAAACTCACAAAAGTTAAGCCTAATAATGAGACACGAAGGACAAAGAACTGCATATATGAATTACCTTGGGAGTGCGGAAGATCTTACATCGGAGAAACTAAACGCCCTGAATGTACGAATAAAAGAACATCAGAAGCTTCTACAAAGTACTAGACAGCGACAAATCCAGGTTGGTCCAACATGCTGTAGATGAGAATCATCGTATAAAGTGGGATGAAGCATCAATAATATCCAAAGAAGAAAACTTGCAAGAAGAAAATCAAAGAAGCAGCATTTATGAAAATAACACCTGATTCTATAAGTGCTCCATCTATAGATCTACCAGAAGTTTGGACGTCGATAGTTCGATCCAACTTAAAAAGATCATCATATCACAGATGAGTATATAACATCGTTCATTTTCTTTCATGACTTCTGTCAATTGACTTTTTGAAAATTGATAATTTTCAAAAGGTTTCTTACTTTTCTCCTTGATAAAGATAGAAGATGTCTATCGAAACGTCGAAAATTATTACATCCACAATAGATGATGGTAATAGCCCAAACAATCATTC